>JAMSGM010000021.1:0-156003 GCA_030462875.1 Grigorovia humatica | reverse complement strand
TAGCACTTTCCAACAATTCAGATTTCCGATTCTGAAAGTTAGTATGACAACGACGTTTATACTTCCACGCTTCAGGGCTCATAACCTGTTAAAATCTGATGTTACGCAGTGATGTTGAGATGAAAAATCTCACGTGAACGATATCAATAAGTTGGTCTAATAGCGTAAGAGCTATTAGAGATCATATCAGTAATCTAGTACTATTACGTGATAAAGACTTATTGATTATGTAAATTACATTTATTACTAATAAATGATATATACCATCTTCGTTAGTTATATAAAAGTGATACATAAAATCAAAGAAGATAAAATACTTTGAAAAATATTTTATTTTCTCAGACATCATTATCGACGTCTGGATAAATCTCAACAAAATTGGCCATCTTCCAACTGTCAATCCTTTTAAGTTGGTCATGGCGAGGTACGCTAAAGTAAAATCTTGTCAAATTCGTTTTTAACGGCTGGAGGTCTCACAAGCAAATGCAATTTCATTCTGTGAAAAACTATACATTAACTTTTATTATCGATAAACTCAGTTGCTCAAGAAATCTGAGAGAACAATTTTGATTGATATGAGGCTTCAGTTTGCGAAAATGCTTCGCCAATCGACTTGTTCTTACAGCTATGTATCAGTTTGTGATCAGTTTGATAAATGATTGAAGAAAAGACGTAATAAGATCGGCAAGAAGACCGGAAATAAATCACTAGGGTGCTTCATGCGAAGTTCAAATGTTACTTTTATCACATCAGATTGGCAATATTGTTTATTTCTTCTTTCAGGATTTAAGTACCAATTTCTCATTGCATAATCATGGAAAAATGCGAGAAATTCAAAGACTAATGGCATCGTATAGTTCTTCTTTTGATGTTGAAGTTTTAGCCTCAATCCATGTACTAACTTATTTCGAAAATCGCTATCCTGATTTGGGATAACTAAACATTTCGTCTTATGCAGTTAACGATTTGTAGCTTATCACATCAAATTTTTCCTTTTTGGTTAAAACCGGCCCGTTCGATTCTTATCTTTTTCTTATCTTATTTTACGCTTCTTATCAACGTACTTTGAAATGAATCACCAGCACGCTAATTGTAGACTCACCTATTTCTTTCATTCACTTCAATTTTCTGCTAGTTTTGATGTAATCATGGTGAAAATTATTTAAGCGCTATAAGAAGACTGTTCTTTCACACATATCTTTTCAAACAAGGATTTTGTAAGGTAGTTGAAAAAGATTCATTGTAAAGTTAACCACTTATCAAGAGGTAATCAGTAAACCAATATGTCTTGGTCGGAACAAGTTTCAAAAAAAAGGTCTCAATTGTATGGTAAGATTCCAGAAGCTTGGAGATTATCGGATGAAACAATTAAAAGATTGAAAGAGGACAATACAAATCTTATCAAAAATCTGGATAAATTATGTCCTTCAAATGAAAATGCCATTACTGACTGTACGCTTTTAGAATTGAAGGAAAAGATTGCCACAAAAGAGTTTACCTGTTATGAAGTGGCATGGGCTTTATGTCACCGATCAGCTTTGATTCATCAAGTAGTCAATTGTTTAACTGAAATTTTTTACGAAGAAGCATTAATGACCGCAAAAAGATATGATGAAGATAGGCCCGAGATTTTACCACCATTATTTGGTATTCCGATTTCTTTGAAAGATCAATGTAACATAGAGGGCTTAGACACAACGTTAGGTTATTTAGGCAGAGCTTTTAAACCAAAAACTAAAAAAGAAGAGTCATTACTAGTTACATTGCTTAGAGAAGCAGGCGCGATTTTATATGTTAAAACTACAGTTCCACCTTCTATGATGGCTACAGAAACTGTTTCAAATGTTTTCGGTTATACTTCAAATAGTATTAACACAAATTTTTCTACAGGTGGTTCTTCCGGTGGTGAGGGTGCATTGATCGCCGCACATGGTTCTCCATTAGGTGTAGGTACTGATATTGGTGGTAGTATTAGGATCCCTTCAAGCTATCATGGCCTTGTTGGTTTGAGACCGTCCACTAGGAAAGTTCCTTATTTAAGGGTGGATAATTCTTGGGAAGGAAGAGAGTTAATTACCAGTGTTATTGGCCCTTTAGCAAGGAATATCAAAGATTTGAGGTATTTTATGGATTTAGTGGCTAACCATTTCAAGCCATATGAAGAAGATATTAACTGTACCCCTTTCTATTTTGATTGTAATGAAAACTCGTTCGAAAACGATTTTGTGGTAGGAATTCATTATGGTGATGGTTTAATTACACCTCCATCCAGTGACTTCAGAGCACTAAAGAAATGTGAAGACATAATAAATAAACTACCAGGCTTCAGGACAGTCAAATGGAACCCTCCATCCGAATTAAACAAAAAACTGTACGATTTAGCCTTTGAGACAGACCTTGCTGATGCTGGTGTGGAGATTAAAGGAGAATTAGATAATAGTGGGGAACCAGTACCACAAATCTTAGACCAAATGATTATTGATTTTAAAAGTCAATATGCAGTAAACCAATGGTGGGATTTAAGCAAAAGAATTACTGACGCAAAATTAAAATATAGAGAATATTTAAATTCTTGGGATAGAAAAGATAGGCCTAGAATTATCATCTCACCTTCTACACTATATGGTTTCAAACCTGGTGATATGTTACTAGCCCCATTAAAATATATTCTTTTCGTTAATTTATTAGATGTTCCATCATTATCATTCCCTGTTACTAAATTTGATAGTAATTTAGATAGCAAGATGGATTTGTCTAAAGCATTGAACAATGAAGATAGACAAACTATGGAATATTACAACTCATTAGTGGATTCCAAAGATTATGAAAATTTTCCTGTATCATTACAAATGTTCAGTCCGACATTCAATGATCATGAAGTTTGTAAGTTTGGTGAATTTTTATTAAAGAAGCTTACAGAAGACGCATGAGCAATATATATTTATTCGGCTTTCTTGGGTGTGATAAATTTCAAATCAGTTACAACATCATGTAAACAATGACTACTTTTTCCTTTGAGATTTACTATCTAAAGATTTAGTATATAATATTATCAAAATCATTTTTACGCAAATTGTACTTTTCTATAACTTGATTTGAAAACTCATTCGAATTTAAAGTATCATTATCTTTCACATATTTGTATAATTGTGCGACCACATTTTGATCGTCATGATCATCCACAAATGTTATAGCACATCCAGATTTACCAGCACGCCCAGTTCTACCAATTCGATGAATATAATCATCAAATTTTGATGACATCTGGAAGTTAATTACTAATGATACGTTAGGTATATCTAAACCTCTTGCTGCTACATTTGTGGCTATCATAATATCAGCTTGACCAGATCTTAACAATTGTAAAGAATGTTGTCTTTGTTCTTGGCTTTTAGAACCATGTAAAATGGTAAATTTGCAGTGGGTATCCTGTTTAAATTTCTGAGCTAACCAATCTGCCGTGGTTTTATACTTAATGAAAAGTATAATAGGTGCATCATAATTAGGTAAAATATTATGTATCAGATGATTGAATTTGTCTGTATCATCTTGAGCCCATTGAACAATTTGTTTAATTTTAGGCTTAAAATCATTACTTGAGCCCACCATGACAAAAACTGGATCATTTAAGTAACCATTTGCAATAGATTCAATCGCAGGTGATAATGTTGCGGTAAATAACATTTTTTGAAGTTTGATATGTCGGTCATTATTCAAATTAATCTGATTCAAGATACTTTTCAATTGATCTTCGAAACCTAAATCAATCATCTTATCGGCTTCATCTAAAACCAGTGTATTTATCATATTTATTTTTATCATGTGGTTTTCCAAACAATCAATTAATCTACCAGGCGTTGCAATTAGAATATCACAACCTGATTTCAACCTATGATTGAGCTCCTCCATGGATAACCCACCAATAATGGTTAGTGTTTGGCAGTTACCATTTTGCCAGATTTTAGTAATTTTTTCAATTTCATTTTGAATTTGTAAAGCTAATTCTCTAGTGGGTACCAATATTAAAACTTGTGGACCATCTAATAATTTGATCGATTGTGGTCTCCAACTTAAGTTCAGAAGTTTGATTAAAATTGGAATTATAAAGGCGAAAGTTTTACCAGACCCTGTCGTTGATACCCCAATGAAATCATCCAATCTTTTTAGGTTGCTGTTAACATTGTTATTTATATTGATTAAATTGGGTATTGCAATTCTTTGTATTGGAGTTGGTTCCTCAAATTTCAGATCATCAGTTAGAATTTTTAATAAATCTTTTGGAATCAAGTTCAATTCATGCCAATTTCTCATTGGATTTAGTAATTTATCTTTATTATTGGCATTACCTTTGATCCTAATATTATATTTCTCTTTCATAAGTTTCCAATCTCTTTCAGTCATATGATCTAATTCTTTATCTTGCCATAATTTACCGATGTAGTTTTGTTCTATTAAATTTAAACTATCCACTTCACCACGTCTTTTGCTTCCATTGCGAGATCTTCTGATTAAAGGTATTATTGGTTCATGATTACTAAAAGTGTCATCATTTTCATTCCAATCAAAATTGAATTTTCTCTTTTTTGTTATGCCTCTCTTATTATTATTAGTTGTGATAGCGATGTTTTTATTTTTGATATCAGCAGTAATATTATTCATTTTCGCAGTTTTTTTCGATATTTTCAGTTCATTATAATTAGATTCATTTTCTTCCCTGTTGTCGTCTGAGTCCATGCCATCCATGCGGTTATTATGATGAATCATATTATTACAATTAGGACTATGAAATCTTTTTGTTCTTTCATTTTGGCTTAAAAAGACAGGTCTTGAAGATGCAAGGTCATCTTCTTTTTCTACTGTATCATGTCTTATCAGTTTTCCATTTAGTAAAGTGTTGATATCCACTGGCCTTCTTGTCATCGTTGATGGTTAAACTTAAATGTTGCGACCAACATGAAGACTATTGTTAGGGCCTACAAAAGCAATGAACCGCACAGAAGTTAGGGCTAGAAAAACTTGGATGGTTTTCGTTTTTCAGGGTTCACAGCTTGTGCGGGTAAAGATTCACTGATGATAACAAACTGCTCCCATCGATGGCGACGGTGAGCAGTTGTGTCAGCAATTTTGACATCGTAGGCGTGATCTGGTCGTAAAAGTCATTCACCCTGTGGCCAACAACAGTAGCAGTTTCCGCTTCCACTTGCATTTCTGAACCCTCACTTCCAACCCTGGTAGGGTTGTTGCATCCCCTCCCCGCACGAAATACTAAACTCGCCAGCCCTAACGTACGGAGGACTCCGTGAACACCCTAAAGGGGAACCAAAGCACCAGTCTGCCACAACAAGCAGCGAAACTGAGTAAGCCACTACCGTCCTATCCCGTTTCTGGATTGTAACATACCCCCAATGTCTGCCCTAAATGAGACTTACCTTGCCCTATTGCAACTTCTTCTAGTTTTTTTCATAAGTTTCTTGTCATTTGTAAGCGGTTTCCAACCATCCCATTTTCTTAACTTCAGCGAAACAACCATACTATATAGACGATACAACGTACCCCCACAAGCCAAGCGCAAATAACTTATCCGTCATATTATCAAATCATCAAAGATGAATAACGTGTCGTGTTCAGTGAACACTAATCCACTAGCGCGACTAAATAACAAATTTACCAACGATGCACAACTTACTTCTAATATCAGACCCAATGCTCAACAATTTGCATCTTCAAGTAGTCTACAATCACATGAAATGGCTTTCAAGTCAAACCAAAATGTTCTAACTGATAAGAGTAAGAATTCAATTAACAATTTTGTCAATTCAAATCCGTCACAATTTAACTTACCTTCACCAAATTCTTCAACTTCTTTACAAATGGGCATAGATAAGAGACCCATGATGTTGAGACAATCTTCTGCCTTATCAAACTCCAATTTGATCTCAAAGAATAGTAATAATCATTTACATACAGTTTTCTCACCTGCTAATGATTCTTCCTTATTGTCTTCTCCTTCTTCAAATAGTCTTCATTTGTTATCACAACATCAACAAAATAATATTACTAATTGGTCAAGTGAATTCAATTATAAAAACTCCATGAATCAATCCAATGCTTCCATGATCTCAATGAATCAACAACAACAGCAACAAAGTTCACAGAACGGCCTTCAATCTATGCATATTCCTCATTTCTATAATAACATTCACTCAACCCAAAGTAACAGCATTATTAGATCTAATCAACCTTCTTATCATCCTTCTATGTCACAATCTTATATTTCTAATAATCAACCATCTCAAAATCAAATGCAAGATAAACCAAGTCAATTTGTTGATACTGATTGGGATGCAAAATTCAATGCTTTAGAGAAAGAAGTTTCTCAAGTCTTAAATCTTAATGACAACGAAATTAAAGAAGAAATTGAAATTGATGAATCAGTTCAAGTGGAGGAACAAATGGATGAAGCTGCTAATAAAGATTTAGATAATGAAATTGTCATTGATAATAACTATCAGGCTGAATTTCAAGATGTTTGGGATTCAATTCATCATGATGCTGAAGATATAATGCCCAATGGTAATAACAATGATTATCTTAGGGGTCAAACCTTTTTCAATACAAGAACAGAACTTGGTAATATTAAATACGATTTTGAAAACTCCAAGAATGATTATTTGAATAATCCAAATGCTTATGAAATTGGTTGCATATTAATGGAAAATGGTGCTAAATTAAGTGAAGCTGCCATGGCTTTTGAAGCAGCAGTTCAAGAAAATCCAAGACATGTACAAGCTTGGTTGAAATTAGGTCTAGTACAAATTCAAAATGAAAAGGAAATTAATGGTATTAGTGCATTAGAAACATGTTTAAAGTTAGATCCAAAAAATTTAGAAGCAATGAAGAATTTAGCAATTAGTTATATCAATGAAGGTTATGATTCAAGTTCATTTACAATTTTGAATAAATGGATAGAGACAAAATATCCAAATCTGGATACTTCTTTGCCCATTGATAATATGATTGAAGGTGATTCCAGCAATTCTGTAAATTTGAATGAAAAGATTACGAAAAGATTCTTGAAATTAGCAAACCAATTACCACAGGTAGATCCGGATGTTCAACTATGTCTTGGATTATTATTTTACGCATCTGATGATTTTGATAAAACTATTGATTGTTTCAAGACTGCATTAAAAGTTAACCCGAATGATGAATTAATGTGGAATCGTCTTGGTGCAGCTTTAGCTAATTCTGATCGATCAGAAGAATCTATCAAAGCATATCATAGAGCACTACAATTGAAACCATCATTTGTAAGGGCACGTTATAATTTAGCTGTATCATCAATGAATATCAATTGCTACAAAGAGGCAGCAGAACATTTATTAGCATCTTTAAGTATGCACGAAGTGGAAGGTTTGAGCAATTTACAAAAGAAACGTGCTTATGACTCAGTTAACAACGATAATATCCTGGAAACTTTGAAAAGGGCATTTATCGCTATGGATAGACAGGATCTATTGGAGAAAGTGAAGCCCGGCATGGACTTGACCCAATTCCGTAGCGAGTTCAATTTTTAATATTGGCTGCTTTTTTTAACGAAGGAATAACTGTAACACTATATAGCATATAACACCTCAAGCTACAACATTATCACGCATTCTGTCGTCACCAGACCTCTGGTAACATCTGTAAAAAGTCATTAATTCTCTCTAACCTTCGATGCATTCGAGTCGTCATCCTCAACGAAGTGCCTTGGAAATAACGAAAACGAAAAAAAAAGAAGATTTGATTTTAGAAACGAAAAACGTTACTTTTTTCAATGTTTACGTTTTTTAATCGAACCGCATCTTGAAGGACATCGTTGTCAACAAGCACATTCTGCCCCTGGTTAAACTCCACCCTTGGAAATGCCCATGGAACCGATATATCTAGACCGTGAAGACAATAAAAAGAAAGCCTCGTCCAGTGTTCAACGGACATTCCATAAATTCTCAGCTGTATTCAATAAATTTTGTGGTCTCAAGTTGCCAAGTTTGAAAAGATTAATTTTAGTTATCTTCCTTTTCATTTTCCTGTTGTTTTGGATATACGACAGTGATGAGTCCGCTTCTTCTATTTCAAATAAAAAATCCAATAGCGATCACATCTCACCACTACCAAAGGAACTAACTGATTTAAGGAAAAGTGGTTCCAGTTGGTTCTCTTTGAAAAAATCGCCTAAAATTGTCTTAATTCTTACGGCTAATGAAGGTGGTGGTGTATTGAGATGGAAAAATGAACAAGAATGGGCTATTGAAAAAATTTCAATTGCTAATAAGAGACAATACGCTAAGAGACATGGTTATGGATTTGTTATTAAAGATTTAACTACACAAAAGAGATACTCTCATGAATATAGAGAAAGTTGGCAAAAAGTGGATATATTGAAACAAACAATGAGAGAATTCCCTGATGCGGAATGGTTTTGGTGGTTAGACGTGGATACTTTGATTATGGAACCAGATAGATCATTAGAATCACATATTCTAAATAGAATGGACTCTTTAGTAGATCGTACATTGAATTCCTTTAATCCATTGAATTTAGAAGTCGATATTCCATATGTTGATTATTCACAAAGTATCGATTTATTGATTACTCAAGATTGTGGTGGTTTCAATTTAGGTTCATTCCTTATTAGAAATAGTGAATGGTCTAATCTATTGTTAGATATATGGTGGGATCCTGCTGCTTATGAACAAAATCATATGATTTGGGAACATAGAGAACAAGATGCTTTAGAAACATTATATGCAAACGAAGCATGGATTCGTTCTAGAGTGGGGTTCTTACCATTAAGAACAATAAACTCCTTCCCACCAGGTGCGTGCTCAGAATTTAGTGGAGATGCGAGATACTTTTATAAAGAAGCAAGTCGTGATTTTGTAGTAAATATGGCAGGTTGTAATTTTGGTAGAGACTGTTGGGGGGAAATTAATCATTATGCTAGAATTATGACCAAAAATAATAGAAAATGGTACGACAGATTCTTTTTCAAAAACCATTGACAACTTTGTTCATAATTATACTTGATTTTAGATTGTAAACAATATTCACAAAGCACCATTTAATCAAAAATGCTAATAAAGTGATAATATACATTAGTAGTTTACTTTCAGATTGGAGTGAACTGAAACTGGTTGACAAAAGGACAAGGGTGTGAACTCAACATGAAATAATGAAAATCCATCGCAATAATGTCTTCTCCAAGTTAGCACAACTCATATAATTAATACGTATAGAAAACTTAATTGTAAAAAAGATAGCTGATCTTAAAATTTTGAAAAGCTTAAAAAATGAAAAATAAACAAAATTGTAAAAGGAAAAAAATTACGAGTAGTCTATAGACGTGTTCAATTAATAATATTAATATAAACGCTCACTTTCACAATCATGCCCGTAGATGCTTTATTGATTATTAACAAATCTGGTGGGTTAATCTACCATAAAAACTTTGCCAAGGAACACTCAACCACTTCGCTCAACAGTAATGATTATTTGATTCTAGCAAGTACCCTACACAGTGTTTTCGCCATATCCAGTCAGATCACTCCAAAGGCCTTACAGATTTCACATTCAAATATAAATTATAATATACCATATTTTCCAGATGTCGGTATTTCCAAGAAAAATGGTAATAATAGTAAAAAGTTAGGTAGTTTTAAAGGTGATGATTATTTCAAAGAATCATTCACCAGTTGGAACAAAAGTGGGTTAAGACAGCTAACTACAGAGAAACTAACTTTATATCTTTATCAGACAATGACAGGTTTAAAATTCATTGCCATTTGCAACAATGTACCAATATTATCTAAAACACAATCTTCAAAGACAAATAACAATAAAAGTGATAAAAATACTGTTGGTATATCGAAGAACGATAAGTTTACTACCTCAACTTTGTATAATGTTGGTGTACGAATCAATAAAAACATCAACTCGATGGACATCAACAGTACGAACCAATATAACATTGGATCTCAAATTGCTGATAACCTATTAAGGAAAGTTTATTGTATATATAGTGACTACGTCATGAAAGATCCATTTTATTCATTGGAGATGCCAATCAAGTCTGAATTATTTGATTTAAAGATAACTGATCTTTTTAACAATCTATAAACTATTAAAAAGTCCTGAAGCTGGAAGATAGTTTGCCAGCATAACTTTTAATAACTCATTCTACATACCTAGGGAGTCAATGAACACATCTTTTATTTCTCTACCACTTTTATGCAAGACTCAATTAATGTTGTAGCAAGTGCTCAATTGATTTAATAAATGCAACAACAAATTGGAAAATTGAAATCAGAAGCAACAGTTTCAGATTAATCAGATTTTGTTGCAATTTGTCACGGTGACTCTCTTTCACATATGTTTTTCCTTTGAAAAGGAGATGATCAATTATGATATTGATAAAAAGGGTTTTTTAGTCTGTCACCTGAAGCCAAAAATTGGAGAATTGGATCAGCCCAGAAGTCATTTTACTTTTGCCTTTTACTCTTGCCTTTAAAAGGCAAACTGATATTCTCACGGTTACCTATTTTGGTTATAATCGCAATTACAGCAGAAATGCTTGTAGAAGGACTTTTTTTGAGAAATCTCTTTTTTTTTTCATTTTGATAAGAAACAGTAAATATCCTGTTTTAGTAAGAGCTAAATATCTAGCTAGATAATCTAGTGTCCAGCAATAAAATGTAGTAGTCACCATTTTTTAAACTCACGTTCGAGCTAGTCGTTTTTCTCTAAGTTTAATTGTTAGGCTATTGAAAAGGGATCTGAAATGACAATATTGAAAAACCCGTATGATTTTTTTCCGAAGTTAAAATTGAATTTTTCAGTTTGTAATACCATTTTTCTGCTTTAGCTTATTAAAGTTTAAATGGGAGGCACCGGCGTTAAAAAACCAACTACACTTACCTTAAATCGTTGATACTGCATTTCTGCACTAGTTTATATAGGCTTTGTGACTAGAAGTTGGTTGTAAAATGCAGAAGGCTAATTGTTTGAAAAATTATACTATCGAATATAAACAATTTCCTTTTTCTTTTGCAATATTGTGTTTCGTTAAGGAAATTGAAGAGATACTGGCCTTTTGATAAACCATATACGAACTATCGCTATAACACTAAGACACAGTTTCTTGAAAATTTCAATCATTATCACTCTAACAATGATCGAAGAGCAGAAAAATTAGCAAGAAAATAAGTAGAGTCCTGGTCATGATATTAGATATATGAAGATATAGCATATTTAGATATTAGCTTGAAAAAAACTCTTTACTCAGACAGAACCTTACTGTTCTGTTCTACAGTTTTCATTTGGTAGCTAAATTTTCAATATGACCCAGTTTCCTTTTGTGGTTGTACCTTTCTCATATGCAAATTTTGATTGACAACTTACTAAAAATTGGCAATTGCATTTTTATTTTTGGTTTAATAATATTTATGATATGCTCTCAAGCGATTGCTTAAAAAGAGTTTAGTCCGATCTACATAGCAACTTAAAGAGGATTTCTCCGTTATCGGCCGTAGTATTTAAAAAATATACAGAACATATTTTACAAATTGGTTCATGCGATATTAGATACTTTAGACATTATTCAGAATACTGAGAAGATGTATCTTTCTCGTTGTATTATTTCGAAGGAAAGCGTGGCAACATTTTTTTCGAGACTGGAGTACAAGACAACATGATTGCAAGATTTCGAGTATTTCCAATTCAGTATTTTCTGACAAGAAATGTGAGTCACTCTTTTATTCTTTCATTGTATATTTCTGGTAAACTACTTAAAAATGTAGAAAAAAAAAATTTCAATGGTAGTAAAAGGAAAATTATTGATGTTATCAAAAAGAGTATGACATTCCTAAAACTCTGTCAGGAGATTTTACAGCGATAAATGCTGTCACTATCGGCTCTTTGTTGGCACCGAAGGAAGTGCCGAAGAAATATTCTTAATAATAACTACCCTAAAAAAGAAAAGCACTTATGCTTCACTAGACCACATAAAACTTAACGTTCCAAAACCTTATGAAAACTACTAAAATTTTTCTGGAAACTCTAGATTCAAAGAATGATGGACTTAGTAATATTGCTATTATATCAAATGGGTTAATGTGATCCCTCATTGATTATATTGCTCATTAATTATTAATTTCTCAACAAAGATTCACCTTTCGAATGGAATATTAAAATGATGAATACCTTTTTATTATAAGCTTCTTTCATTTTTAAGGATTAATTAATTAACAATTTCAAGCACAATTCTATCGGAATAAAAGTTCTTCTAACTATTTTGCATATAAGAAAATGCTTTTAAAACAATGCACTACGTCCAATGAAACCTTCTTTCAAAATAAAGTTCAGAATGTGACCTTCACCTCGACAAGCTTTTCATCAATACTGTCGCACTGAAATTACCCTTGATAGAAAAAATGTATTTTGTAGTATCTTTCAATCAAGCATTTAACCGGAAGATCTACTTTCAGAGTGATCAGTCTTCCTTTCATCATCATTGTACAGTCTTTTCTAAGCCATTTTCTTTTATGACCCTAATATAGCCAAAAAAAAATCCAACTGCTGCTCCGGTGTTTTTTACTTGCCATTCCTGTTTTTGAGAAAGAAAAAGAATTTTAAGTTTGTCATTTAAAATTAAGATTATTGCTATTTAGAAATTGCGAGCATCATTCAATACATTCAATTGACGAAAAGGAGTCTGGAAAGGCGGTTACATAACAAATGTTCTTTCTTGGTTGTCATCACATAACGTGAAAACTTTCCAGTATGACATTTTTTTGGGTCTAGAAAAGAGATTAAAGTACCAGAGAACCATATATGAGAATCATCCAACTTACTCAATGTATATAAAACAAGTACTTAGATAGTAATCGTAATGATAATTGATGCTAAGTGACATTCTGGAACAGCACACTCGAAAAAAAAGTAAAAAAAAAAACTATGATATTGTAAGGTTAAACATTTTGCCCTGTTAGTCATCTAAAATATCAATTTTCAAGCTGAGAATGCTATGATTAGCCCACTAAAACTGGGTTCAATTGACTTCCACTCATGTCAATTCACATTATTATAGTAGCTTGACTGGTATGTAAAAAAAAGAAATCAAAGTACCTTCCTAAAGAGTAAACAGATGTAAATTGATCATTCAAAAACAAACAAACACTAACTACTTCACCGCTGGCACAATATTGCGTATACCTTTTGCCTTATAATTGTTGTTGTAATCTAACTAGTTATATGATGTTTTTTAAGTGCCTTTCCCAAAGTATCACAATGAGTGGCATAGTAATATACACACAATTTTCCCTTTCCGGAGAAAAAAATTTAAATTAGATAAGCTACAGCTTACGTCACCCCTATTGTTAAACAAAAAAAGGGATGCCTTGAATTGCAGGTAATTGATGTAGTCTTTATTCGAAAGGAAAAATGAAGTGATGGTTCCTGTCGTATATTGTGATACAAACCTGAAATGTTTAATTTCGTTTAGTGTATTTAGAATTGTTTACCATTCAGTACATTTTTGTTTGCTTGAATTCTACCATTAAGAAAAGACTTAAATTGGAGAATAGAGTTTATTTCATCAAACTAAGAGTTTTCTTTTTTTCAATCTTCCTCAAAATTCGCTTGTTTGGAATTTTTTCTGGCCCCCTATTTTTAGTGCGACCTTTCCAACTATTTTGAAAATAGTAGAAAAAGCGTTGATAAGTTTTTCCCATATCTTGACTACTAGTCTAGAGGGAAACGAGCACTATCGTATTTCTTAACTTTCTTATCAATTTGCATTGATGTTATGTCGCCTATCCTCATTAATATCGTGTTCTAAATGCCTCTTTCCCCTCCGAATTCCCATAGTTAGCAATCCCAATCTATGAATTACGCAATAGAAACTTTAAGTGTATTGTTAGGGCTTGCCTATAGATACGTCGCCCATATATTATAATTGTCAATTTTTTTTTACTATATCTATGTGTAGCTGAAAAAATCAGTAGCTTCCGCAGGTCATTAAGAGAGAAGAAACCAGTATAATACAAATTTATGCTCTTTCAAGATGCTGTAATAATCGCGTAGGAAAATGACGCATTCGAATGAATTCCGATTTTCTGAATACAGCTACCCCTTCCAGTAATGTTTGATGTAGCAGAAAAATTATTCGGTAATGGACACCCCGAAGAAAATCTGGACCAAACACTCAAACAATAGCATATCCGGGAACAATAGGCCAAATCTTAAAAACTCAAATATTATAAACTTTACATAATTTCTAATTTATCAAACTCAAAATGTCGGTATTTTTCAAAATGAATGTTTTATCAAAATTTTACGCTTTATGAGAACAAAAATTTAGTGGGGTCGATGAATTTATTTATCTTTCGATTAAATTTTTCGTCGCAAAAATCACCGTTTGGGAAGAATGTCCCCCCCCCCAACGAAATAAAAGAATAAAAAGAAATTCCTTCTTTTTTCTCACCGCTGCATTTTCTTTTAAGGCATGGGATTAAAGTTTATAGTAATAGACATTATGTAAAACTTTATCAATAGTTTATTACTCAAACAATAGCATTTCCACTATGTTAGGTTTTTTTTTAGAAGTACTTATTCACTGTGTGGTTTCTTCAACTTACAAACCAAAAACTTATATCAAAATTTTGTGCTAATTTCTGTTGATATTCTGGATTGTCTCTTAACTCTTCCTTAAAGTGGCCAATTATTATAAAAATACTCGACAAACAGTCATTTCTCATCTCCAACCTAACGTCTTTACCCTTTTTCAAAATAGGATTCTTTCCGACTTTTTTGTTTTTTTGTTTTCCTACATCAGTGGTATAGCATATTCGCTAACTAGTATTGTTTACTATTCTATTCGCATATATATAGTAAAGGGTGAAGGAAAGAAAAAGGGAAGACAGTGAATTACTACTTTCAAGAAATACTATATAAAAATAACAAATACAGAAACATTATTTCAAAAGTAGAATTTGCTTGTTTTTCACGTTTCATATTAAAACATATTTGAATCAAAATTAATAGAAGTGAATTAGTTAAGAGTAGGTCGAAAACATATTCTTATAAGCTATAAAATTGAAGATCCAAACGATTGAACTATTCAACATATCATATCAAAAAAATACACTAAAATTAACAAACTCAGTGACCATGCTAGAAGGTTGTCAAATAAATAATTTTCAAATCAAAGAGCAACTAGGTTCAGGTGAATACGGATTAGCATTCAGGGTTAATGATATTTTTACGCATAAGAATTACGCTTTAAAAGTATTACTCAAAAATAATGAACAAACAACTTATAAATTAAGACATGCTGACATCGATCCCCAAGTCTCACACAGTATGATCAAAGATGAGGTAAAACATTTTTTCAGGTTAAATCAAAATAATTTACATTTACCATATTTAGATTTAGAGGCATTGAAAAATTTAAGTCGTCAAGATTTATACCATTTACCTGACTATAAGGAAATATGTTTGCACTTAAAAGTATGTAACAACGACAACATCGTTACTATTCGTTATGCAATGGAAAGCTCATTTGCTATCTTTATAATTATGGACTATTATCCATTGGATTTATTTACTGCAATCGTTCAAGATAAAATTTTTGCCAATGACGGACTATTAGTGAAAAAAGTATTTTTACAAATTTGTTCAGCAATTCAATACTGCCATGAGATGGGTGTATACCACTGCGATGTTAAACCAGAAAATATTTTGTTAGATGATGATTTAAATGTTTATTTATGTGATTTTGGTCTATCCACCATGAATGAATATTTATCTCCAAATGTTTCAATTGGAACTTCCTTTTATATGCCACCAGAAAGAATACTGTATTTTGATGATGTGATGGAAACTAGTGGCAAATCAAGCAATAAAAGAAATACACAATTCCCAACTTTAAATGCTGACATTTGGTCGCTGGGTATAATTTTAATTAATTTAACATGCATCAAAAATCCATGGTTAAGAGCACATCAAACAGATGCTATTACCTTTCGCTATTTTATCAAAGATAACAAGGTTTTAATGAAAATTCTACCGATAACAAATGAGTTCTTTGACTTGTTAATAAAAATACTGAAATTGAATCCATTGGAAAGAATAGATCTAAATTCATTAATGATAGAAATTTGTAATATTAAGTCATTTACAACTGCTCAGGGTTTAGATGATGTTCCAGTATTGACTAACAACTCCATGTTTGATTCTATTATTGTCACACCAAACAGCTCTGCATTTAGCTATTACACCGATAACGAAATGAAAGGTGTTTATACCTCTAATAACAGTAGCAGAAATGGATCTAGTAGGAAATCAGTGCTAAAAGATTACTTGTATTCATACGTGGATGAAGTCGACAACAGCAGCATTAACACATTATTTACTGACGTTCAAGCTGTTAAGAATTGTAATAAAAAAAATAACAAAAATAATTTTGTTAGGTCTTCACAAACAATCAGGGGAGATGATCTGCTCGAAATGCATTCGAATACTTGTACAGATGATACTATAAACGGAAACGATAATCAATTTTCAAATACAATTCTCAATAAGGGAAGAAATCCGAATTTTACATTAGATTATTCCCATCATTACGAACCTAGCAATGAGAAGTTGATATCATTTTCTAGAGATAGTACGTCATCGGAGCTTGAGAGATCAACTTTAATCTCATGCTCAAATCCTTAAAATATTTAACATTTACACATTCACACTTAAACATAATTAGTTATTCATAAATAAACCAAATAAAAATATCATTCATATATCAAGAAAATACGATTTAGACGAAAATTATTCCATTGTGGTGGCAAATGCTTTTTTATGAAAGAGCTTTGCAGGCAACAGGATAAGTTCAAGCAAGCAACTTTAAATTTTTTTATTCATTTTTTAGATTTATTAAACATTACTGCATTTTCAAGGTAGTTACAAATAGAGATAATTGTAAAAGTAACAGAGAAGTACAAAGGACAGCCAGTGGTATTTTCAAATAGCGGAAAATAATTTCTATATTATCAGGATCTTTTTTTGTCACGGCATTGAAGCTTTATATAGAGATTTTGATTGTTTTATTACAGCATAGAACATATCCTCATTTACGTTAAGAGTATATCTAGCAAAATTGGACCCTTCATAGAAGCCCTTGCATAATAACTACTAATGCAGTTTATTTGAAATTAGGGGAGTCATTTACATATATTTATACATGGAATATACATATTTCAATAGTCTTTTTTTGGGGTGGCTACATTAGGAACACAAATGAAAGCTTTGGCCATTAAAAAAACAATTAATCGTCGGTAAAGTATACAAACTGCAAAGTAAACTTTGCATATATTTATTTGTTACAATATTGTTCAATATACTGTTCGGCTTCTTTGTCGATTTGGATAAAGTCCTTGTGAGCCATCTGAAGTATGAAACAGTTGATTTCATTTTCTTTTGGTAATTCTAAATCTTGGAACTGTGAATCTAGCATATCAGGTTTCATAAAGTGACCTTTACGTTGATACAATCTTTCTAAAATATCCTCTTTGGTACCATTTAAGAAAATGAAATAGAATTGAGTATCTGGTTCTACTGATCTAATTAAGTCTCTATACTTCAACTTTAAACTAGAGCAGCTCACGATGCTAACTTTACATGGTGCAATTTTAGCTTTACTAGCACTTTCATGTGCTACTTTCACTAACCAAGGCCAGCGATCGTCATCATTTAATGGGCAACCATTTGACATTTTCTTAACGTTTTCTTCTGGATGGAGTACATCACCTTCGATGAATTCGACAGGTCCTATTTTTTCAGATAAATGCTCAACAAGATATTGTCCAATGCTTGATTTACCTGTACCTGCTGTACCTGCTAACACGAAAACTTTTGACATTTTGCAATTTTTATATTCTTTGGACTAAGAGATTATTTATTTATTTATTTATTTATATATTTGTTTGAATGTTCACTATTACGATGTTTATTCTAGAAAAAACTTTTGGATATTCTCTCAGGATTGAAATTTCTAGCATGTAATTTGTCACTTATAAATGCTGAAGCATTTGATGCCGATAAGCTAACTAAAGAAAGGAGATAGCGAAATAATAGGAGTAAATAATGTCGGAGTTGTTTTGATAATCTTCTGGCACGTGAAAAAACGTGAAGAATGGATTATTTTATCAATTCATGTTCAATAAATGTTACTAGTAGCTTTTGCTTACTGAAGTTGGTTCCATCTTGAATCTGTTATGAAGAAGACCAAGATGATTTGAAATTGTAGTAGTTTTTGTTTTCACTTAACTGAAGGAAGGATAGCAACTTGTCATCAGTGAACGGGTTAACAAAAATGTGAAGATCATCTTACCATTTGCAAAAGGTAGACAAACGGGATTAACGCGTTACAATAACCGGAATTATGGTCTTACTTTTTTGTTTCCTATGTTTCGAAGTTAAGGTTTGGCCCTGCGGGAAAAGGAAAACCGTTTTCTGGGTATGCGGAAATCGTATTTATTACATAATTTGCTTTGGTGCTACTCAAAATTGAGACACATTTATTTAGGTTTTTATGTGTCCCGAAGTTTGGCCCAGCCAGCCGGCCAAGGTTATTGACACACTGACAACTTTTCACTGTTGTTTCACGTGAACATAGCTGATAAGATATTTACTACATATTACCTACTAATATTTTTTGTTCAGGTGTAAGTTTAATATGATTGAACAGTTACATATATACATTGCATCATAAAAACTCTTTTGAATTAGTTTTAACTTTATTTTGTCTTGCTATTATACAATTAATTTTGTATCCATACTTAAGTGGCTAAGATTGAGTATTAGAAAAAAAAAAACAGGTGATAACTTTCTTATTTGAATTTTTGCTTCATTTAGATACAAGCAGCTTATTGATCTTCATCTGTGCCGCTCAAGCAAAAACATTAAGGTTTCCGATTTCTGTCACTCTTTCAAGATTCAATGTTTCAATAGCATTATTACACTTTTGTGTGTTTATGTGAAATCGTTATAACAATCGTTTTGTTGCTTTACATTGGTATTTAACACACGTTTCAGAAAATATTTTCAAAGTTTATTAAAACCTAATTAGTTTTGGCTGTTACGGAAAGATATTCTGAACTGTTTTCAATAACTTTAAAATTGCTTATCCTCAATAAATATGATGATTTTTGCAATGCCCGACTACTGTACGGGAGAAACAAAGAATTATGCTTTTTCAATTATGTCCGTTGTATTATTGCTTAGGGAAATACCAAAAGTAAAAAACTAAAAAGTACCTGCTTTTGGGATGAATCGCGAATATTAGCACTATTAATTACGATGAATATTAGCTTTCTTATAGATTTTTTTTATACACAGTGTACTAAAAGTTCCGCTTACCATGGCAAGTTTTTTTTGAGCCTACTGAAAAAACGAGTAGCTAGTGTATTTTTTTAGTCATGATAAGATAATTGTATGCCATGCTCCATGAAAATGTCAACTAATTCAATATTAGATATTTTCCTTAATAATCTCCAAATCGTTAAACTTTCTTTAATGTTTTCAATATCCGCGTTTTCATTAACATCAAAATTATTATAAATTTCTGCAATAATTTTTTTGATAAACTTAATCTTTAAATTTGAAACTTTCTCCAATTTGCCTTCTTGATTTAATTTTTTAATTTTATTTGGTTTATTATAATTTAAAACTTTAAACCAAATCATCGCGTTGCCATTAAAATTATTTCCGTCAAGGAATAGTCCATTTAAAATTTGTTCTAAATGTGTATTCCTGAAATGGAAATGGTTAGCACTTTGACTAGCATTACTGCTATTGATAGTGACTGTGTTATCTTCTATTGTGTTATCATTACTAGTATTGGTATCACTGTTGCCATTAGTAGTTCTGAATGAATTTTCTGAATCATTTTCTTGACTTTCGTTATTTTGTGTGTCAATTGTGGTAGAATCTTTGCAATGAATTAAAATTTTAATAGTTTCCAACAATTGGTCTAGGGAATATAAGTTATAAGTTTCCAAATGCATATTTATAACTTGATGCTGGAAAAACCAATCAATGACATATTCAATCAATAAATCAATATGGATAATGTTAAAAGTGTCAATTAAATGTAGGATTAGATTTTGGAACTTGAAGAAGAAAGGTACTATCTTTTCAGATAACAGAAAATACGGTAAATTTGGTTTATTAATAATATTTTCTAACTTATCGATTGGAATATCTAATGTTCTACCCTTACCTAAACCGCTTAATAGCATTTTCAAGTCAAAATTTCGCTGTTCAACGGTATAGTTTGGAACATAATCTGGGTCACTGACTACCAATTTTTTGTCTAACTTATCTATCGCCCGAGTTAAGTGATTAATTATGTCATTTGAAATAAATCCATGATATCTTGTCTTGATGTTTTGAAAATGTATATATTTGCCCAGATCCTTTGAGTCATTAATCTGCTTTTTCTGATCCATCCTTAGATAATTTAGTATCATATACATGAAAATGTCAAAATTCTGAATTGAATCAATAATTATGAAATGGAATCCCATAAAGTAGTAAGTGAAATTTTCTTTGATGGACCATTCTATTATGTTATTATTTTCAATGGAAGGTAGTGGAAGATGTGAATTGGTTGGATCATATCTCCTCCAATCCTTATTGTACTTTGGGAATGTTATATGTAGACATTCATGGAAATATTTGTCCACAAGAAGTAGGTTAGTATCTAATTTTGTTAACACAAATATTTTTTGTAGAAGTTCTAATGGTAGATTTTTCAAAGTTAATCTTTCTTTCACAGATTTATGAATCAAATTCCTATTATCTATTTTTAAACGTTGACCATCTTGAGTGAAATACTGCGTTTCAGCACTTGATTTTTTGGTAGTATTGTGACTGTTTGAGTATATTATAGGTAAGTGATCAGATTGAATAATCTTCCTCCTCTTGTGAAACTTCGTTGGGTATCCTATAATAGCAAACCCCATCGTCCACGAAGGAATGGTATTGGCTGTAAGAAAAAGAAAAACGATACAGAATCTATAGAGTCTTGAATGTTCCCTAAAATTGACTAAACAGAAACCATTCAGATTGACGCAAAACGAGACGAGATTCGCCTGAAAACGACGTATTGAAATTTCAGCGATGAGCCGTTAAATTTTTCACATGCAAAAATTCCATTTTTTTTTTCAAAAATTTTCGAAAAATTTGCGGTTTTCCAAAAACGCGCCTTTTGCGGTCTTCGAAATCCGCGGAACGGGAGCGTTGTTGTAATACCGCGGTCACAGAAAACGTCGTAGAGAGGTGCTGTGAAAAGTGGCTATATGGGCCGCATGTTTGCCTGGCTGGTGTCAAGTGGGACTTACCAACCGGTTAGATTTTGACATGGAAAGAAAATATTGCATTTTTTTGTTCGTTATACTGAATTCTTAGCCTTGACATTGGCAGTTTGATTTTTTAAGTTACTCGATTTTTTTCTTTCAAGCAAGTACAATCGTTTGAATAAAGTGCAAGAGAATCCGTTTTTTGGATTTTTTTTCGATACTTTTTGCGTTAAACTAACCTCCATGATGTCTACAAATTGGAAAATATTGCTAATAGGTAATAGTCCTACTATCCAATTTTATACTTCAGTGTTACAATCTTCCACGAGTAGAGATAGTGCAAACGGTACAGCTTCAAACGATAATAATGATTTCTCAAAATTTGATTTATTCCATGTTAGTGACTTGAAATCAAACGTTTTCCAAATGGAAACATTACAATATGGTAAGACTACTTATATGATTAACAATCATTTCACTTCCATTGATAATTTAATTGAGGCAATCTCCATCGGGTTAGATAACAGGGATAAATTTAAATTCAATTTAATCATATTTTCACCAAATTCGTTAAGAGAACTACATGAACTTCCAATTAAACTAAACAAGCTAATTAACCAGAACACAATTTTATTATTAGAAAGTACAGGATATTTAAATCTAGAAAAATTTGTATGTTCAAATGAAAATGAAAAATCATCTATCAGTTCTAATAACGTTTTCAGTATCTTAACTACACATGATATTAGAGAAATAGATGATAATAAATATAAAGATTTCACAAATAGCAAGCACGATAGTAGTGATCATAACTCTATTTATTTAGGCCAATCTATACCAATCAGTACTATTAACAAAAAAATTAATGAAAATAACTCTGCAATGAATTATTCGGGTTCAGATTTAACAAACTTACAAGTTTTAACAAAATTTTTCAAAACTTATTTCAAAATGGACAACATCTCTAATTGTAACTTAAACAAACTAATTTTCAATTCAAAACAATGGAATATTGCAATTCAAAATATTTGTTTAAATCCTTTACTAATCGTTTTCGAAGAGACAGATTTGCTTAACTTCCCTAAAAAAATTTTGATAAATTCATTAATCTCTGGATTAATTAGTGAAATCTTGATTATTGCCAAAAAAGCTTGTAACAGTAACTTATTTGATATGATTGAAAAAAACGAACAAAAAATCATAACTACTTGGAAAAGATATCATTTAAATGACAATATTACTACTACCAATTCAACTAATAATATTCCTGCATTACTGTATCATTTTATCAACAATAAAAATAGACTATTAAATTGTGAATTATTATTTGTTAATCCAATACTACTAGCTGATGAATTCAATATTAATACACCATATTTAGAATCGCTGTATTCTATAATGACCCAAATTAAGTTAATTAATGCGAATGGTTCCAAATTTTTAGTAAGAAGAGAAGAATTAGATAAAATGATTAATGAGAAAAACTTGGAAAAACCAAAATTTAATGATAATATAGAAGAAAAATTAATCTTACTAAATAACAAGGAAAAAATCTGGAAAGAGAAAAATTTTGATTTAAGCAGAAAAGAAATCCAGTTAACAGAAAGAGATAAGTATTGTAATGAGAGAGAAACTAAATTAAATGAGAGAGAAATTCAATTAAGTGAAAGAGAAACATTTTTAAATAATTTACAAGATCAAATTAATGAAAGACAAAATCAATTGACCGAAAAAGAATTAAATTTACAAAAAAGGATAGCTAATACTTACGAACAATCACCACACATCTCACAACATGCTTCTAATTCAATGGTTAAATCAAATAGTAATAGTAAGATTACCAACACTACCTTTCCTCGTAATAATACTAATAATCATACACCTTTATCTGTATCAACAAGTAGATTCATTGATCCGATATCAACTGAATTATCGTCACCAATGGATGACGTGCCATATAAATCGCCACAATCTCCAATTAATCATCCAATAAAACCAACAAGCAGGAAAAATAGGAAAAATAATATTTTAAAGCTAGGTAACCCATCCAGTTTGGATTTTGATACTATCATTGATCAAAATGATAACTCAGTTGGTTATTCTAATGGATCAATACCAAACTATAAACGTACAGTCTCAAACAATCATACTAATACAATGAACAATATTCGAAATACGTCAGGTTTAGGTTTATCAATGCCACAAAATATGGATGACAATTCATTAACCAGTGGTCCTATTTTACCAAAATCACCGTTTTCTAGTGGTTTTAGTCCTACACATCCAAATTCTAATAAACATCATACTCTACCATCTAACTCAATCATTCCAAATGCTAGAAGTACAAGTAGGAACTTCTCCCCTGCAAATATTCCATCACCATTAAATAATAGTACATCACCGTTAGTTACTACACCAGTAAGAAATACGTCGGAAATCCAAGATACTACAATTGGTAATTATAACAGTAACACTACACCTATTACGCCAATTGATAAAATAAATGAAAGGTTAGACAGTGAAGAACCTCATCATTTAATACAAGATGCAATTGTCACTTCATCCACACTAACTCCACCGACTTCACAAGAAGACACAAATACAAGCTTGGAAAAAGATACAGAAAAGAAGATTAAGAAGAAATTTGGGTTCTTTAAAAAGAAAGATAAGAAATGAATATGATCATTCTTTGTCTCAAATTTGTTTATTTCCTAGCGCACTACCCATGACACATCTTTTTAACCAATACATTATATATTAGGACATTAGCAACTCTGTTTGTATTATGATTCATGATTTTAGGTAATAATCGACACACATATGATATATATTTAGATTATTTCACACATTGCTACGTTATCAAATTGCATAATCAACATGGAGCTGACGTAAGCCGGGAAGATATCTTCTTTGAATCCAAATCACTTCCTACGAAACGTTTTGTTGTTTCGAAAAAAATTTTGTCCAAAATTGAAAGAAAAAAAAACGTGAGTTGAAGAAAAAAAATTAATTGAGAAAAAAAAAATATTGATTTTTGGAATTTCTTAATAACAACTTTACTAATTAAATTCCATTTCTTTATCTATCGTTTAAGTATTTAATCAACTAGTTTTAGATATCCATATAGTTTTGATTAAAACAAAAGAAATAAAATGCCAATTGATCAAGAAAAATTAGCTAAGCTTCAAAAATTATCTGCCAAAAACAAAGTTGGTGGAACCAGAAGAAAATTAACCAAGAAGACTAATTCTACTGCTGGTGCTCAAAAAGATGATACTAAATTACAAGCTCAATTAGCTAAATTCCATGCTGTCACTATTGACAACGTTGCTGAGGCTAATTTTTTCAAGGCTGATGGTAAAGTTTTACACTTCAACAAAGTTGGTGTCCAAGTTGCTGAACAATACAATACTTCTGTTTTCTATGGTTTACCACAAGAAAAGGGATTACAAGAATTATTCCCAGGTATTATTTCACAAATGGGTGCTGAATCTATTCAAGCTTTAGCTCAATTAGCTGGTCAATTACAAGCTCAACAACAAAAGGGTGGTGATGTTGCTAATGTTGATGATGAAAAGAAAGATGAAGCTATTCCAGAATTAGTTGAAGGTCAAACTTTTGACGCTGACGTTGAATAAGTGCATTAATTAATCCATATCTTGTTTTTGATTAATTAAATTTTAATATATTATTTTTTTTTTATAATTTAATAATAATAATAAAATAACTACTGCAACAACTATCACTCCTATTCCAAATCATATCAATTAATTACTTACTTCTTTTAAGTTTTATTTTACACGATAAGCAAAGAATTACGAATTAAAGACATACAAAAGTAACTATTATATATAAAAAGTTTCATATATTGAATGAGATTTTGCCTTGTATGATAATAGCATCTATTTCAACATTGTTCTTGCATTTTTTTTTTTTTTTGGTCAATTAATCTTTTCAACATTCTCATTAATCGAGTCAGATGTTTTTGCAAATATGTCCTTATATAGGAATATCAAATAAATGTGAATATTATTATTTAAGAATGTGTTTTTCTATTTGCATCGGAGCTGAACAAAAAGTAAGATCCTTTTCTTCTTTTTCAATCTCACCATATTTAGCAATAAAACGAAAAGTTTTTGGTTCAAAGCTATCAGCTTTCTTACTTACTAACACCCTTATTTGGATTAATATCTGTTGTTGAAAAGATATCTGATTGCGTCATTGATTGAATTCTATTTCTTTTACAAGCCGAAGTGTTAAAATGTCTTTTCAAGGAATCTTTCCTAGCAAAACCTTTACCACATTGAGGACAAATATTTGGTAATATATCGAGATGTGTTTTTTCATGTCTTCTTACATCTGAAGATCTGACAAATTCCATTTGGCATGTTTTACATAAGAAGGATTTGGGCTTAAGGCCCCTTTTCTGGGTTTTCTTTGCTTGATCTTGATAAGAGATGATCTGCCCATTTGAAACGCCGTTGAGTTGATTGATCCTAAATTTGTCTTGGAATGTCATATTCTTATTTTTGTTTGTTTTAGAAGCACTGTTATCTATTTCATTAACAGCGATACCAGAAGTATTAGAAGACATCATACTACCCATATCAGGTATTTTTGACTGAGCGTTATGTGAATTCAAAGTACTCAAGTTTTGTTTTCCATTCAACTTGATTGCATGATTGAAATTTATTCCTAACTCATCATTAAATTTGCTTTGATCTCTATTTCGAACATTAAAACCTCTTTCAATATCTGCAGCATTTAAATGTCTAGGTATATTTTTTTTATTTGCAATATTGGAATTAGTGGTATAAGCGGCTTCCTCACTATTCAAACTTGCCAGTATCAGAGATATCTTTTTCGATCTATTTTTATTATTAACTCGATGATCCAAATGATTACAGTGTTTCTCAAATGTCGACTTGTCACTCTCTTCCATTTCTGGCAATTTCACTCTTTTTAATAATTCTTCTATAGTGGGGTCTATATTTTCCCTTGCAGAAACACTTAATAAAGCATCCATGGCCTTTTGATAAAAGATGATATCGTCAGTAATTTCTACTTTCTTCGTCATTATGAAATTGGCCAAAAATACTTGAAGCTTATTTGAATGATTATCTTATAAAAAAAAATGTGTACGATTGAATTTCGAAGATGTGTTACTGACTCAAACCCAAGAATTTTGTTCCAAATCAATTGATTCCAAAGGGCGACAAATAAATACTTATCAATATATAAGACGAAAAATATAATATGTACTAACAGAAGAAAACACTGAAACAGGGTACAAAATTTTACTGATTGTCAAAATTGCAAAACAAGATTGAATTGTGACATTCATTGTTTTGACGCTGCTTAATCATGTTTATTGTGTAAATAACTGTGTATTATATTCCAATGATCTGCCCTAATTAGGTGTGGGTTTGATAAACACCGAACCCTGGTCAAACTCCGTTAGGGCAGGAACTGGCTTTCAATTTCTTTTTTTCACGCACTGCGAAAAACTGACTTCTCCCGCAACCTCAAGCCCTAAAGAAAATTGTCTTAGGGTTGGCTGGAGAAGTGGCTACATTTTTTTCAACTCTGGAAATGAAATAAACCAGAATAAATTTATGCAGTTTTGGGAAGTGAACATGCCGTAAAAATGAAGGTTGATGATGAGTTCATTCCTTATATTGGCAGAGACAAAGAGCTGAAACTCTTGAAAAGACTGCCGACAAGAATACTCTGCAAGTTAGCCATAAAGTGGTTTAATAAGTTTGGAATTAAAAACAACGCTACTAAATTTAAACAATTATCATATAAAGATTTTGTTAACATTTTAGAACAATGGCTTCTGGAAAATTTGAACAGAACTAAAATTGCCATGAAAATTTTGCGTAAATTTTGGCCCTTCGGGTTGAATATTTATCAAATAAGTCAAATCAATCACTTCATTATCTTGCAACATCCATCGCATTTTAAATGGAATTCGAAAACTATAATAAGAACTGATAATAATCAACCATATCAAGCTTTACTTATAAATATGAATGAACTTATCGACAAATTGTATTTTACCTTATCAAAACAATATATTACACACATATTTCATAAGCATCATAATACTTTACCGATACATTTACTAAGAATTCAATTTTTTGACCATTCTCAAAAGTTAAGTGATGATATATCACACATGAATTATATTTCTCGATCACCATTTTATATAGCCATAATGGATGATACAACTACACCTACTATTATACACTCGCCTGATACAGATGTATTTGCTAACTATATCTTACAAACTTTGAAAAGTTGCCTGTCCACACCAATACCATTATTACTCAAATCTAACGAGGTCGAACCGATAAAATCCCTAGAAAAAATATTAATTACGGCTGGTACTTCACGTTTAAGTGAATCAATGGGTCAATGGTCTTCGTATGCCAATGATAGAGTGGATATCAAACCGTTTGATAATATTTATAGTCATTCAAGTGTAAAGGGTAAAATAATAGTTTCAAATGATCCAGTTAAATTAAATTGGGAGAAATGTATGCATAAATTTAAAGGTGATTTAAATTATATAGATGAGTTTCATTCTATTATTCCGGTGGAAAAAGTTAGTTTCAATATGATAAATTCCGTTAATGATACCATATCTAAAGCCACAGTTGAAGATAGTTTTGGGGAAAAACATATTAGTGAAAAGGAAAGAATTGATACTGATGTTGATGAATCTATAGCAATCAAATTCAAATTTCAAGGTAAAGATGTTTTTGGTGGACTACATAAATTATGTTCCGAGAATAAGATCGATATTGATAAGGTGCCTGGATGGCTTAGTGGCGAAAATGGTCCTTACAGTGGGACTATACAAAATGGTGACTTTAAAAGACAAACTTATGATAAGAAGAATAATGGAGGTTTAATTTAAGCCAAGAACGTGTGCCGGAGATAAAAATACTGACAAAATAAAATTTAACAATGCATTTATATATATATATGTAAACAGAAACGTACATATCAGTCAAATAATATTCAAAGCATAACAAAATTAACTCTTTTAGTTTTTATCATTGTCGTGTGAATCGGGCAATATGGACACTTAAATGATAGACTACCATTTTTCGATAACTTATCCAAAGCTTTCTTAGAGATAATATGGTGACATGCTAAAGAATAGGGCGGGTTTGCTTCAGTTGTTTCTTCTTTCAAAACGGGACATATGAATATTGGATGGAAATACGAGAGAAAATCAGGTAATTCAACATCGAATGGTAATTCATTTTTCGTTGTCCAACCAACATGTGAAAATTGTTTAATTTGATCATACTTAATGAAATATTGGAAGGAAATGATACCACTTAGTACGATTAAGAACAGAGGTGAATCAAATGTTAGATTATTATAATTACAAAATTCGCTTATAAATATTTCCACACATGATTCTAATCTTTCATTAATGATACTATCGATACCATCGATGTTTGCCCCAATGGAAATTTTGGACATTAAACTTGTTACCATTTGCGAGTAATTTGAGTTCAAATCAAATGAAAGCTCCTTTGGTATATTTTCATATAAATAGTCCCCTATTTCAATATGATTATAGTTATTGAACTTATTTGTGGTGTCATTAGTTTTAAAGTCACTAAAGTTTTGTTGACTTGATTTGATTAAATCTAAAGCCGTTAAAATATATAATTCAATCTTCAAAGTTGAGTTTGATGAAGCATTTTGATGTTGTTCGTACCAATCTTTACAAGACTGATAATTATGTTTCTTCAGATCATGAATGATTTGGCCCATGGTTAAAAAGATACTTGAAATATCTGAGTCAATATTATAAACGTCATGTAAATATTTGACGATATCATCATTTTTATCAATTGGTATGTTACCAATACTGTATCGAGTGATGTAAAAATCAATTGCTTTATCAATTAAATGCTTCTTATCATCCTTAATTTTATTTTTATAAATATCATTGAATGAAATCTTTTTCAGTTGTTGTAAAGAGTTTTTATTAAATTTATTATATTGTTGTAAGGAACTTTTTGAGTTCTTCTTCATTGAATGATCCCATTGTTTATGAAGTTTGTTAATCTTTTCTTTGATAAGAATATTTTTCTTTTCCAATTTTTCCCTATCTTGAGTGTGTTTTGAAGACGACGAGGAAGACGTAGTAGTAGTAGTAGTAGTAGTAGTAGTAGTAGTAGTAGTAGTAGTAGTAGTAGTAGTAATAGTATTAGTGGTGTTAGACGTCTTATTAGTGTCAAAAGTAATATCATTATGATCATTAGAAGAGGCCGTATCGTTACTGATATCATCTTCGTTTATACCACCATTCGTATCATTACTGCTAATTAAGTTCTCAAAATCTTGAATATTTTTATTCAAATGAGCTCTTAATTTCTTTAACTGGAATTTAAAATCTTTTGTCTCTACCAAACATTTTTGTAAGTGTGTGATTCGCTCAGTGGTGTTAATGATTTGCTTATCCACAAGTTTAGTTACAAATTTATCACCTTCTGTTGCATGCTCATTATTTTGGGTTATGCTTTCTGTGTAGAAATTGCTGAACTCCTTCTCTAATGAATCCAAAATAGCCATCTCCAATCTAGTACAAAACGAAGTTCTACGACTTATCAAACCCTCTGTACTAATAACCACTAGTAATTAATTACAATAATTTTTTCCCCTAGAAAAATCCTCATGATCTGAAAAATTGATTAAAAAAAACAATTAAACGCGTCTAAGACGGAAATTGTGTTCTACGGAAACTTCTGAAGAAAATAGAAGCCACAAAAAATTACTTTCACTAATAAATAAATAAATAAATAAATCATGAATAAGTTATAAATAAATAAGTAAATAAATAATAATAAATAAATAAATAAGATGTAATGTATAAAATAAATAAGTGGCTTCACACGACGATCGAATAGAATAAATAAATAGGCTTGGAGTGAGAAAAAATTATTTTTGCAATTCCGACGGCTTAATAACTGTAATAGAGAAGAAATGAGACGAGAGCAACACATGTTCAACAAGGACGCCACTATTACTCATCCTTCTTATAATTTAGATACTTTACTAGCAATATTTTGTTCGTCAATAATCTCTTTGATTCTGGAACCTAATTTTGGGTCAACCTTGTTAAACATATCAACAACCTTATATTGAATCTCTTCACAAGCGTTAGCAGCATGAAGACCAACATTGTGTGCCAATCTTTCTTGAGCACCTTCTTGTTTAGATAAAACTTTTTGATATAAATCAGTTGCTTGCATGAAATCAATTTTCGAATCTGTTGTTGTTGCCCAATGGTAAGGTATAGCTGGACCATGCCATACTTCTTGATGTTGTTGGATTGGTACTTCTGTTCTTACGAACTTATAATTATACTTATATGTATCAGTATTGGCATAATAGTTTGGTTCTGAACCAAAATTACCATCAACATTCATTGGGCCGTCTCTAATAACCGGATTGAACGCTTTTGCTGCGTATGGACAATTAACAGGTACTTGATTGTAATTTGGACCAATTCTATAACGATGAGCATCTGCATACGCAAATAATCTTGACTGCAAGACTGGATCAGCACTTGCCTCTTGGTATGGAACGGTGTTACTTGGTGCAAAAGCAGCCTGTTCAATTTGGGCAAAGAAATTCTTTGGGTTCTCATTTAAAACAATCTTACCAACAGGTCTTAGTGGGAAATCCTTTTGTGGCCAGACTTTCGTCAAATCAAAAACAGAAAATGGTAATTTCTTAGATTCCTCTTCTGTCATAACTTGAATGTAAACTGTCCAAGAAGGTGGATTATTGTTTTCTATGGCACTGAATAAATCCTCCGCACAACAATCAGGGTTTACACCACATAATCTTTGAGCTTCTTCATTGTCTAAATTCTTAATACCCTGATCTGTCTTTATATGAACTTGAATATAGTGCCAATCACCTTTTTTATTAGACCATTTGTAAGTATGACCGGAGTAACCATTCATGTGTCTATATGATGCTGGTGTACCTCTGTCAGAAAATAGAATACAAACTTGATGGATGGCGACTTGATTTTCAGGTGTTGTTAAGAAATCCCAAAACATGTTAGCATCTTTCAAGTTAGTTTGTGGATGTCTCTTTTGTGTATGAATAAAATGTGGGAATTTCGATGGATCTCTAATAAAGAAAACTGGTGTATTGTTATAAACCCAGTCTAAATTACCTTCTTCTGTATAGAATTTGATAGCAAACCCACGAGGATCTCTTGCAGTATCAGCAGAACCCTTTTCACCACCAACTGTAGAAAATCTAATCAAACAACGAGTCTTCTTACCAATTTCACTGAACATGGCAGAACCACAAATATCTGTAATATCATGAGTTACTTCGAAATAGCCGAAAGCACCACTACCATGAGCATGTGGATTTCTTTCAGGGACTCTTTCTCGATTGAAATGTGCTAAAGACTCAAGTAAATTACTATCTTGTAGAAGAAGTGGGCCATGTTCTCCAACACGTTGTGTTGCAAAAGGATCTGCATATGGGCAACCAAATGTATTGGTTACTACTCTATCCTTTCTCACACTATATGAGTTTGTGTTATCTTCACCTGACATTTAATTTAAGGTTTTCTGTTGTGTTAATTTTAACAATGCAAAGTTACGATACTATGCTGTATGAAGCTTTGTAATGATGATGAATTGAATGTAACCCCAAACTATCCAAATGTTACTGTATTTATATTGCAACCCATTGATTTCTAACGATTCGTTAAACCCGTCGCCCCTATGTCACATGTGTCATAAAAGACCCCGCATTACGTAATAATATCTTGCCTCTTCAAATTTCGGGAACTCGGGTTATGTAAGCTTTCATTTTGTCACGGTTCTGGAATTCAACTTGTTGAGGGCTTATTCATTATGATACTGTACAATCAGTAAGATTTGTTAATGAGTAGCCTGCCCGTAGTAGCAAGTAATTCGAGAATCACATCAGTTTAATTTGTGATTATACTCGTCATATACAGGTTTGTCACTGATCAATTTCGATTCTACGACCCCCTTATGAGTAGTATTAGCAATCCGGTTAGTTACTTCATCTAGATCTAGTTGTAAATAATCAGCAATAAATGAACCAATTTCGATATTTTCATGATTGCCTTGCAATTTATCCAATATTTTGAACCAGGTGTTCTGATTATTCGCATATGCATAAATGTTAACGTCAACAGCACTATGACCATGTGTTGACCAACCAATTTGAGCTCTTAACGAGATCATATTATTTACAAAATACTGAATCTCGGATTTATCGTTTAATTCCAATAATCCATTAATTTCATCTTCTGTATAATCTGACACGCCTAAATATTTTTCAAAAATCTCTTCTTGGATGAACTTTATCTTATCTTCAAGTTTATGTCCTTGTTGATTGAATGAATATATTTTCTCTTTCAAAAATTCACCGGAATGAGTTGAATTTGCAAGTATTTCCGGATACCATAAATATTCCGGATATTCCCTAGTAATTTGTCTAGAAACTGCTAAACCACCAGTTTCATGATCTGATGTAGATATTAAAATAGTTTCAACATCACAATTATCAGCAAACTGAACAGCTGCTTCAAAGGCTTTATTGAATGCCAATATTTCTTCAACTTGTGCAGCAGGATCATTTTGGTGGCCGGCATGGTCAATTCTGGAACCTTCAACCATCAAGAAAAATCCCTTGTCAGAATCTCTTGTAGCTTCAGAAAGTGCATTTATAGCAGTAATAGTTTCTTCCTCTAATGATGGATAAATTTTATCATCTCTATCTTTTTCAAAAGGTATATCGTAATCCGCTAATAATGCTAATAATGGTAATGTAACATTAGTACCATTTTGTAATTGATCAAATTCACTACGATTATTAACATATTGCCAATTATTTCTAGCAACAATTTCATCAATTAAATTTCTACCATCCAAACGTGAACCTTTATTACCAATACTAAAATTACCTGGTGGATAAAAATGTGTTCTACCACCACCAATCATTAGATCGACCATTTCACCAAGTTCGTATTGACCTAATTGATGTAATGCGATTAAATCTTCCATCGTTCTAAAATCAACGTGTGATGAAAATGAAGCAGGTGTAGCATCAGTAATTCTAGTTGTTACTACAAGACCTGTTAACATGTTATTCAATTTAGCAGCCTCTAACAATGTACCACAAGGTTGACTTTTATGATCAACACCGATGGCACCGTTATAAGTCTTCAAAGTGCAGGCAAAAGCTGTAGCACCAGCAGCAGAATCTGTTACTAGTGAATCAAATGAACGTGTCCGTGAATTACCAATTAAATATTTATCTAATGGTAGGGAGTCATCCCAATAAATTGAATTATTACCGGTTTCTATGAATTGCTTATAAGATCTAGTTAATGATAAAGAAGCTGGTCCCATACCATCAGTAACGAAAAATATGACATTTTTCTTTTTGTTGTTATTTGAATGACGTTTATGAAAAGGTGAGTTTTGTGAATTATTGTTAGCTTGAAATATCAAGCTGAGCACAATAAAAACTGATAGAAGTGTAATGATTTTTTTCTTATTTTGAATTTTGGAAAAAGTATTTCCTATACCACGAGAGGTTTTAACCTTGTTTATCTCATTATGTGAAACAGTTAATAAAGCATCACTCTCAGCGGTCATTATTGCTATATTGACTGTTTTCTCCTAACACGACTCTTTTTTGTACTCAAGATAAAAAAAATAGAAAACGATTATGATTTGCTTTAATCCGTAAAAAACCGGAAAAACAAAACAACAAACAAATCTAAACAATATAAAGAAAGGAATGCAGATAAAACTTTGAGTGGAAATATTCTGTTATATAATGACCTGGCTATTTCTACCACACACAATAGAAACATTGTACAAGATGGTTATTTGCCTTGTATTAGTCTCTGATTTCTTGGTTGATAAGATTTTCCTGCATTCATTTGTCTTTTTAGATGACTAATCTCTCTAAGCAATTTTTGTCTTTGAGCTTCCTTTTCCATTTTCCTCTTGTTTTCGACTTCTATTCCCTGAGTGGCTGCTTTGTCGCTAAATGTGTCATTTAAATGCTTTTCTTGTAGATGTTTATTGGATTTGTTAACTGGTTCTTGATGATCCAACGGCAATTCATCCGAACTAAATTCATCCGAACTTATATCATCCAGTTGATCTTGTAATTCAGATATCCTCAATTGTAATTCTCTTCTTCTATCATGTTCAATCAACGCATTATCCTTATGCAGTTGACCTCGTTTATCATTGCCCTTTTGGGCAAGCTGTCCATTGTTATTCTTGTAGCGCGCTTTAAAATTTAGCAAATTCTTGTCGCTACTTTTCTGTGCCCATGATTTTTGTATATGGCCACTTGTGGACGAACCTTTCGCACTTGGCAGACCGACTTTATCACCCATATCCTGAAACGAAGAGTATAATATATATTTGCTGAAAGACTATATGAAAGTTACTTAGAAAGCTGAAACTAATATCCCTTGACTTTCTAATTCGTGTTTCGAAGACTATCACCAAACACAACGCAAGCAAACAATGTAGAGAATAAGCAAGAGATGGGCACAGCGTTTAGACCGGAAAATCAAAAATTCTCCACTATAGCTGAGTGTTTCTCGGCAGAAAAAAAGTTTAAGCCGAGAAAAAAATAATTCAAATTGAAAAAGCAAAAAAAAAAAAATTAAAGTGAAAATAAACAAAAATAAAATGAAATAAAAAAATATTTTCCACCGTATTTCACATTTTCGTCCACTCCAACCACTCTCTGTTTTTCTATAACAAAGTCGACACTAAGTAATCTTGGCTACTTAATATGGTGCGTTTCACGTTCTTACCTAGAAATTTGCTGAGATCTGTAGTAATAGTAACAATAGCATTGTTTATACTTTTTACTATAAGCACCAATAATAGCAACAACGATCATATACAGGGAGAATTAGATTCAACTGACATTGTGAATCGTGTGCTCAACAAATTTAAAAACGATCAAGATGTAGTTGAAAGGATCGATAAAGTAGCAGCCTTAAAAGCAGTTGCATCTGCTGCGAACGTATTAAATCAAAATAAACCTTCAACCACTGTAATGAAAGATATTGAAACATTGCCCACTGCTAAATCATCATCTAAAGTTAGTTCCGGTTTTCATGAAGAAAAAAAAGCTGATGAGAAGGAAATGTCAACTTTAGAATTTATGCAAAAATCTTTTGCTAATAAAGGTAAAAAACCAAAAGCTTGTTTCGTTTCATTAGTGAGAAATAGGGAATTGGACAGTCTTGTTAGGACAATTAGAATGGTTCAAGCTAAGTTTAATCATCAATTTAATTACGATTATGTATTGCTAAATGACGAAGAATTTACTGACGAATTTAAGAATGAGTTAACAAAGTTACTTCCAAATTCAGTTGTTAAATTCGGTCTTATTCCAAAGGAACATTGGTCTTATCCAGCTCATATTGATGTAATGAAAGCTGCTCAAACAAGAATCGATATGAAGAATATAATTTATGGTGATTCAGAAAGTTATAGACACATGTGTCGTTATCAATCTGGGTTCTTTTGGAGACATCCGTTATTGGATGATTACGATTGGTATTGGAGAGTTGAACCTGATACTAAATTGTACTGTGATATTAATTATGACGTTTTCCAATTTATGCAAGATAACAACAAGGCTTATGGTTTCACAATTTCTATTCATGAATACGAAGCTACAATTCCAACATTATGGAAAACTTCCATGGATTTCTTTAAGAATAATTCTGAATATGTTGACAAAAAGAATTTAATGGATTTCATTTCTGATGATAAGGGTAAGACTTATAATTTGTGTCATTTCTGGTCTAATTTCGAAGTGGCCAATTTAAATCTTTGGAGATCACCAGCATACCGCAAATATTTCGATTATTTGGATCGTGCTGGTGGTTTCTTCTATGAAAGATGGGGGGATGCACCAGTGCACTCCATTGCTGCTTCAATCATGTTGCCAAAAGATATGATTCATCGTTTTGATGGTATTGGTTACCATCATCCACCATATGATCAATGTCCAATCGATCCAAAACTTTTTGCAGAAAATAATTGTGAATGTAATCCTGCAAATGATTTCACTTTTGATGGATACGCTTGTGGTCATCAATATTATGCTGCTCAAGGTCTTGAAAAACCAGCAAATTGGGATAAGAAAAACCGATAAATTTTATAGACATAGTCATTATTTTTCTTCAAAAACTTATGTTTAACTATTGACACCAATAAGAAAGAAAAGGAAAGAGGCTATTGTGAGAAGTGGAAGTATGGTATACCAAATACTTAGCAAAGATCTTTTAAAATGAAGATTGTACGCGAAACCTTCAATAATATATAAAATAGTTACAAAAAATTTTCAAACAAATCATTGGCATACATTTAGAGATATGCAAAAGACACAATTCATCTGAAATGAATTAACCCTTGTATCGGGTCTTGAATGGTATTGATATAGAAAAAGTAGTTCTAACTCTCCACGTAAAAATGATTTCTCTCTTTCCAGCTTCTTGCAGAAGTATTATGGTAAAGCAGATAGGTTTTTACCGCCTCTATGGTAAGTGGTTTGATATCATTACCCGAGGCAGCTTTTAAGCAGGTACTTTAATGTGAGTTATATTGAATTTTTTAATTGAGTTGATTGGACTATACAAAAAATAAACATTCTTGAAACTATATCACGACTTTCCCCAGTTAAATAATCCACTAACTGAGCTAATGATTTTCGCTTGTGGTTGTATGCTCTGAAATTAATATAAATCAAAAAGTATGAAAATCATGAATAAATGTTTAAACTTTCAGAAAACAGCAAACAGCAAGCTTTGTTTCCAATAATAGGCCATCTTTGCAAAATAACTGTCCTTTCAATGTTTATGCTTTTGAGTCCCAAAATATAGTCTTATTCTGTTTTGATCTTGATTTTATAGTTAACCAGTAGGTTTTGTTAAGATACTAAATACAAACCAGCAAATTACGAGTTGTCTGTACTATTCTTGCTGACGTCATCAAAAGTATCCCTAACTATTGCTACTTTCTTGAAGCAACTGTCTTTTTCATTAAGCTGTCCAAATGTAGTTTTCAACTAAAAAAGAACGAGCTTTAAGTATATTCAAAAATAATTACAACACGTTATAACTGAATATTAATATAAATGGGCGCTTACAGGATGGCAGTAGTAGGCTTTTTTACTCCAAGTTCATACAATGTTATCGAAAAAGCTGAGAGTTGCCATTAAACTTTTCACTTATTATATCTTAGATAAACCTATCCAGAGATATTTCAGCAAGATTGCCAAAATCTTTTGCAGTTGAATAATGTCTAGTAGTTAAGTTTTCAGATGCTGTCCATTCAGCAACTCAGAAAATGATGATGATTTTCGCCAATTTTCTGTATGAACGATTATAGAAATTGAAAAAAGACTGGTATTAAATTGACGATGGGTTAGCTGTTTCTCACCATGCAATACGTAAAGACAGAAGGATACTTGAAATTCCTTTATACAAGCTACAAAAGTGGCCCTGTTTATGCGGTTCCTCTTACATGATGTGGTGAAAGAAAGTGGAGTAAGTTTCGGTGTGTAAAGTCTAACTAATTTCGCTTATTTTTCGAATTCGTTTTCGAGGAAATGAATTTTGGGATTTACAGAAAATCGACATTTTGAGATTGGCATTTAAATAACGATAACGAAAATTAGATACTCATTTATGTCTTCCAAAATTTTTTTCTTTCTTAGTCCTTTCGTTTGTGTCGATAGTTTTTGTCGTCATTTTGCATTTGGTTTCGATCTGGACACATAACAGCATTTAAGATGTTTAACAACATGAAAATGACGAAACGATTTTTCGTTAGCAGGAAACTGTTTAGACTATTTATGATTATAATAGTTTCAGTTATGATTGTTGTCAGTCTAAGATCTAATGGTTCTTCCAAAATTAATAAAGGCATTTCCAGTCAGTTTTTCGGTACTGAAGACACAGAAAATCCTGCAAGTGCGATTGCCGCCGCAATCGAAGATACCAAGCAGAAGGCTATCAAGAGTAACATAGAAGCTGCGGAAAGGCTTGCAGTTTCGAAAGCAAGTGAAATTGCAAATGAAAATAAAGCTAGTCAAAAAGTTCATCTTGACATCAATAATTCACCTAAAATTGATGAAGGTTCGATAAATAAAAACGTACAAGATTTCACAAAAGATCTTGAAACGAAACAGAAACTGTTATCGAAAAACACTTTGGAATTTATGCAAAAATCTTACGAGAACAAGGGAAAAAGACCTAAGGCCTGCTTTGTATCATTGGTAAGAAATAGAGAGTTAGGTGGTATGAGAGACACCATTAAAAAGATGCAAGAAAAATTCAAAGTAAAACATGATTACGATTGGATTTTCCTAAACAATGAACCATTTGATGCAGCTTTCGAACAAGGTATTAAGGAAGTGTTACCAAATTCAGTTGTTAAATTCGGTGTAATTCCAGAAGAACATTGGTCTTATCCAGATTTTATTGATCAAACGAAAGCTGCAAAAGCAAGAGTTGATATGAAGGATATAATGTATGGTGATTCAGAGAGTTATAGACATATGTGTCGTTACCAATCTGGGTTCTTCTGGAGACATCCATTACTAAATGATTATGATTGGTATTGGAGAGTTGAACCTGACACCAGACTTTCATGTGATATAAACTATGACCTTTTCCAATACATGCAAGATAACAACAAGGCTTATGGTTTTACAATTTCCCTTCATGAATACGAATCTACTATTCCAACATTATGGAAAACTTCCATGGATTTCTTTAATGCAAATCCAAATTATTTGGATGAAAATAACCTAATGCATTTTGTGTCTATTGATAAAGGTGAAAAATATACTTTATGTCATTATTGGTCTAATTTTGAAATTGCCAATTTGAATCTTTGGAGATCACCAGCTTATCGTGAATATTTTGATTACTTGGATCATGCTGGAGGTTTCTTCTATGAAAGATGGGGGGATGCACCAGTACACTCCATTGCAGCTTCTTTAATTTTACCTAGAAATATGATTCATTTCTTCAAAGATATCGGTTATTTCCATCCACCATATGAAAGTTGTCCATTAGATAATGAAGTATGGGCGGCAAATAATTGTGAATGTGAACAAGATAATTCTTTCACTTTCCATCCTTACTCTTGTGCTGTTTACTATTACAACGGGCAAGAGATGGAATTACCAAAAATATGGAAAAAATTCCGTGGATTAGAATAATATTAGCCCCTCACTTATTTATTGCAGCTTTTTATTAATTCTTGACACAAATAAAATGTATATAAAAATTTCTCATTTGAGGGTACTTGATATACTACATATAAAAAAATTTATCGATAGCATTGAAGATATCTAATTATTGTAATCAATATTTCTGGGAAACATCGAAAAATTTATCCAATAATCATTTCGAATCTGGTGGATTCAATTGACTTTAACTAGACTAAGGGCGCAGAATAAGTTCAGGGGCATAAGGTTACGTGGTTACTATATTTTCGGTACTACCTGGATTTTAATAGGATTATTCCTAAAAATGATTTACTGTAAATCATTAAGCATTTTTGCGTCACCAATAAATAATGGTCAGGAAATAGGATAATCGTTCCTCTTTATAAATCTGAAAATTTTTTGAGAAGGAGGAAGTATCTATTTTTGCAACTGCTCATTGTAGAATGATGAAGAGAAAGAGTAATAACTTATCAAATGCTATAACCATTAACAAAAAACTTGTCCGACGAATAATTTTGGTCATATTGATTTTATTTGCAATAGTCGTCCTTCTTTCGGACTCCGCTGCGACAGATGATGATAAATTACATAATAGCAATAGCAAGGTTGAAATACTTGGCTCGATAAATAAAGTTGAAGCATTGGAGAAAGTTGCATCTCTTGCGAAAGAAGTGCCTTTATCGAACACAGGAAATTCAGTAGCAGGACAAGTATCTAAATTACAGATCAAAACTAATGAAGTGGATCAAAATGGCGTTGAGAAAAAGTTACAAGATTTTATTGAAGAAGAAGATGGCACTACAAAGACAGGAAAGGTCAAAAATGTCGTTGAATTTATGAAGAAATCGTACGAGAGGAAGGGTAAAAAACCCAAAGCTTGTATTTTAGCTTTAGTTAGAGGTGGAGAAATGGACGCTATGGCAGAAACAATCAAAGTGTTTCAAGAAAGGTTTAATGATATCTATAATTATGACTGGATTTTCTTAAATGATATTCCTTTTGAACAGTTCTTCAAAGACTACATAAAAAAAATACTTCCTAATTCTGTTGTCAAATTTGGTGTAGTTCCAAAAGAGCATTGGTCTTATCCAGATTTTATTGATCAAAAGAAAGCTGCTCAAAGAAGAATCGATATGAAAAATATCATGTATGGTGATTCAGAGAGTTATAGACACATGTGTCGTTATCAATCTGGGTTCTTTTGGAGACATCCATTACTGGATGATTACGATTGGTATTGGAGAGTTGAACCACATACAAAATTGCATTGTGATATTAAGTATGACGTCTTCAGGTATATGCAAGATAACCATAAAGCTTATGGTTTCACGATTTCTATGCATGAATATGAAGATACCATTCCAACACTTTGGAAAACCGCCAGAAAATTTTTTGAAGAGAATCCAGACTATCAAGCAGAAAACAATCTCATGAGCTTTCTTTCAGATACTGGTGGATTAACTTACAATTTATGTCATTTCTGGTCTAATTTTGAAATAGCCAATTTAAATCTTTGGAGATCACCAGCTTATCGTGAATATTTTGATTACTTGGATCATTCTGGAGGTTTCTTCTATGAAAGATGGGGGGATGCACCTGTTCATTCAATTGCTGCTTCTTTACTTTTGCCCAAGGATATGATCCATTTCTTCAGCGATATAGGTTATTTCCATTACCCATATGACAATTGTCCGCTAGACAACGACGTATGGAAGGAAAATAACTGTGATTGTAACCAAGAGAAAGACCTAACATTCCAATATCTGTCCTGTGGTGAACAATATTACAACAGTCAAGGTATGCAGAAACCGCCTAATTGGGAGCGTTTCCATGATGACACAGATAGATTATCCATTCCATGATACTCTTTTTCGATAAAAGTCACTCCTCAGTCACAATCCGTATGTAGACCAAGACCAGTCTCCCCTTGTAAAGCAGACAATGTATAAATGTATATACACGATGGAATCACTACAAAAATTAATCTTTCTTGAAAATTACGACATTTTCTATTATTTTTCTCTGAAAGTAAAAAAAAGCTCGAATTTTGATTTTGGAAGTCATCGAACCACGAATTTGATGTCACAACCAGATTATAAAACGCCAGCCAGATATGTGCCGGGTCCCAATGATCCCATGCTACCACCACAGTTAAACGAATTCAAAGATAAAACAACTGATGATGTTCTGGCTGAACTTAATAAAATGCCATTTTTCATGACCCAGTTAGATGATTCTGGTGAAAATGCCGGTATCGAAGCCTTGAAGGCCCTTGCCTATGAAGGTGAACCTCATGAAATCGCAGGTAACTTCAAGAATCAAGGTAATGACTCATATAAAGAGAAAGATTTTAAAGGTGCAAGAAGTTTATACACAAAAGGTATTGATGTCAAATGCAATGACGACAAGATTAACGAATCATTATACGCAAATAGAGCAATGTGTGAGTTAGAATTGAAAAACTATAGACGTTGTATCAATGATTGTAAGAACGCCCTAAGTTTGAACCCCAAAAATTTAAAATGTTATTACAGGATGAGTAAAGCCTTTTACTTACTTGATAGACTGGATGAATCCATAGAAAGTATTAATTTTGGTTTAAAAATAGATAGCAGTAATATTTCTTTACAAAATCTTCACCAAAGTGTTATCAAAAAACAAGAAGAAATCAAAACTAGAGAAACTGCAAGATTAGAGAAAGAGAAAAAAATTGCTTTACAAAAAGAAATGTTAGCTAATGCTTTGATCTTACGAAATGTATCCTCTATTAAGACTAATGAGCCAGCGGAGTTGTTAAAGGAAACAAAAATTAAATTAGAGAATCCAATGGATTTTGAATCTCAAATGATCTATCCAGCAATAATAATGTACCCTACAATAGATGAGTTTGATTTTGTCGCCGAAGTGAGTGAATTGACTGAAGTTCAAGAATTAATTAGCTTAGTCATGCAGAAACCAGAATCATGGTACGATCTGCCAAAACATAGCGGATTTTTAAATCAACATTTAAACGCATTTATGGAAACACAACCAGGTGGTTTAGTCAAAGTAGGTAACAATTTAAGCTTCCATGAAATTCTCAAAAAAGAAGCACCAAGGGTAACATTATTTGATGATGCCATCAAATTATATATTGTACCAAAATCTGAAGCTAAAGGTTGGATTGCAAAATGGGATAGGAAGATTATGTTAGATAAAAGAGTAGCTTGATTTCAAATTCACATTTTCCATCGTTAGGTTAAAAAAATAAGAATAATATCTTTTGTGTATTGTAATATATCTATATATTTTTATAACTTTTTGTAAAATGCCAGCAGTTAATAGATAGACAAAGACTAGTTTCTCCATGTTCTCTTTTTGGATAACGTAGTTTTAAATTTACTAAGACGTGAAGATGTACTAGGGAAAATTTCTTCAATATGCAAAGGTGCCACAGGCCCAAAAATTTTTCTGACATCCCAATTTTGCTGAGCAAATAACTGTTGCTCTAGTTTAGGGCGCATGGCCCATTCCGCCAAGATATTGTTATCATAGTCAAAATCTGAAGAGATGTCTGGCAAAGTATCGTCAGGATTATCGTTTCCATTATTACTATTTTTACCATTTTTATTAATTTGATTGTTATTATAGTATTCGTTAGTGTTTTTATTACTACGGTTCTGTTCAGGTTCTCCGATCTTAATTCGATAATCATGGGTATCTAAACCTTCCAAAATATTATTCGTATTAAAGCCATTTTCAAGATTTTTGAATTTTGAATTTCCAACTACAGTTTTAGTCGGTATTAAGGTATGTACCAGACTATTACTGGCGTTATTATTATTATGATTAATATTATCATTAGTAGAAGTATTTTTAGCATGATTATTATTATTATTTGAAATACTTGCATTACCGCCAAATGGGTCTAAATTTAGATTAGAGTTAGAGAATCTTCTAAATTCACTTGTTTTTTGTCTTTTCCTTAATTCATCACCCAACTGCGACTTTTTCCTTTTATGTTCCTTACGACGTTTTTCATGTTCTTGTTGTGTCCTTAATACTTCTGAAAGTCTTTTATTAAGTTTTGTTTTGACGTCTTCGTGTTTTGATTCTACTATCGGTATAAATTGAATATTAGTTAAATTGTCCATTTTTTGATGTTTATCATCAAGGTTATTTGAAATTTTATCTTTCCTAAGTTCTTGATTGTGCGATGTTTCCTCATGTAATACTACTTGCTTGCTTTGGTCTGCATGTATAGGTAAATTAGTTTCATTATCAACTTGGGGTTTGGTTAATGAAGTGGGTATTAAAGAGCCTGTACCATTAACTAAATCATTATTCGTTTGTTCAAATTTATCTGATGACTTATCGTTTTCATGCGATTTGCGTTCGATTGATGTGTTTTGATAATCCCAATGAACCTTATGAGAAGACAGCACCAGTGGTTTAGATTTAATCAAGTTATCTGAATTGAGCTGCTGCTTCTCCTTTTCATCTGTTTTACTTGATCTCACCGATATATCGTTGATTTTTGGAACAAAGTCATTATTTTCTTTTAGTTTAGTCGACCCATCTAAATTTATTGTAGTAGATTTTTCAACCATATCAACGGAAAGTAAAGGAGCATTTGATGGAGAGATCATCCTCTTATCGATAGTAATATCGGATCTTAAAATATTGTTACTTTTATTATTTGTAAAATTTATCTTATTGGGGCTTTGTTTAACGATATTTTTATGTTTCCTTGATTCCTTTTTGAATTTGTTGCTTGAAAAAATACTCTCCAAAGTCTTTTGCATCGATAAATCAAGATTAGTACCCTTTTCAAGTTTTTTATGCTTTGGAGATTTATGTCTCAATGGTGAACGGCTGTAATCAATGGATGATATCGAAGTCATCAAAATATTATTGCCGTCAATATTTGTTTGATTTAATCTTGAATTAATTTTCCTTTCGAAAGATTTAGTTGCTTGTTGAGACAAACGATCAAAAACACTATTTGATTTGGGTGATTTATTTGTTTTAGGCGACTTATGTGCTTTAAGTGGTGATTTATTTAGCTTTGGTGATTTTTGCAATAGCGTTGATAGCTTATTTTGAGTAAAAGGTTTCTTCAATACTAGTGGACTCCTTTTCGAATCATAGTCTAAGGAATTTTTGACATGCGAACTATATTCTCTCAAGACTTTGTTCAATGGACTTCTTCTAGGTGATGAGGAAGTTTTAGAGTTAATCCTTCCTATAGGTGCTTGTATTCTAGGCTGTTGCAAAAGTGGAATACTTGTCTTATTTTGTAATACGATGAACTTATTACTATTATTAGTTCTTTTATTTGTTGATTTCGGCGAACTAGTATTTACAATCAATGGATCTTTTTGAGGTAACGGAACAAACAATTTTGACCTTGTCCTTGATCTACTTGTACTAATATCTCTCCTCAAAATTTTGGTGGTCGCGTTGTCAGTCTTACCTTTCAAAGTTATTTTAGATGACACAGTGGTATTCAATAGCTCATTTTTGTCTTTGATGACAGTATTTGGGGTAATAGAGTTGGATTCAGTGTTATCTCTAAGATAGTTTGTGCTAGTATTATTTTCATCTTGATGGTTGCTTTTTGTGTCATGGTTATGGCTAGAAAATGAGTTTGTCGAATTGGTAGAAATGCCATTCGAAATTAAATTTAGAGATCTCAACGGTGAAACAGTTGGAATATTTTTCAAAGTTTGTTCTACTTTTATTGGTGACCAATTTTTTTCTGAATTTAAAATGGCTGTTCTATTTCCTTCAACTAAACTTGATCTAGAAACCAGATTAGTAGCTTGTGAATTACTAAAAGTATTAGTATCTACTTGAGGTATATTATTATCATTGTTGTTTGTGTTGAATGACTGATCCATTAAATTATTAGAATCATTTTCAGTTTTAACTTCCTTTGGTGTCTTATTTACCATTGGTGAAGGGTTTGCCGTGATAAACAAATCATCTTGCCTTTCAGAAATTGCACTAGTCTCTATATTTTCAATTTTGTTTGTGGTTATATTGAGGGTGTTAGTATTTGATACAGCATTTGTGGTTGTCTCTTGCGATTGTATCTTGTGCAACCAGTTAGTATTATTTTCGATAATTTCATTAATGGTGTCATTGTGCGACTTGGAAACATTATGGAACAAGTTCAATGATCCTAAGAAATTCTTGGAGTCATTGTTTATAAACCATTTCATAACGGTTTAGTTAGTTCTTTTGAAAAAGAAAAATATATTTTTTTATTAATTATTTTTTTGTTTTCAATATTTTATTGATTTTTCTATGTTGATTAAAACTTGTTTAGGATCTGTACGAATCTTATTTTATAAAACTAAGGTTTTGTATATAAATTGTATACTACCGATTTTATTATTAATTAAAAATTATTGATTGTGATGAATTGTGTCCGGGTATACAACAAAGTTAAAACTGGATAGACAAAATGATGGAAAATTGCCGACCTTTTAGGTGTAGATCGATCTTTGGTGGTAATGGTCTATCTACAAGAGGTATAGCCCTCTTGATGAGATTATTCTTTGCACAAAATTCATCCAAATTATTGAAGTTACCACTATTGTTTCTCTTTTATTTGAACCATGGTATTGTAAATCGTATGCTTAGATGATAAACGATGAGGATAGGAAAAAGGTGAGATTGGTGAATCCAAATCGTCGTCATCATCGTCGTAGATACTAGAAATGTAACGATTATCATAGTTTATCTTTTCATCCAAATATAAATTATGAGTGGATGAAGTATCTTCTAAAATTTTCAAATTTTGAAAGGACTTGGTCAATGAAATGGCATTGCTTTTCCTATGTGAAAATCTCCTTCCATTAGGTGATTTAATCACGTCAATTTTTGTTTGTTGTAACGGTTTTTGGGTTTCGTTATTATTGACAGTATTAGAATCGTTAAAGCTTATTGGAGTTCCAGATTGTGATCTGGGACAAATCCCATCATCATCATTACCATCTTCAACATTACTATAATTATTGAATTCCATGATATTATTGGAGTTATTTTCATCTTTAAGCAAAACATTTTTAGTAAATTGACTTTGATTAGTTCTATTTGGATAAACAAGTTGATTTTTGCTATTATTATTGCTTTTTTCATTTGCCTTCTCTAATGAATAGTTATTTAATCTTTTAAATATCTCGTTTTTTTCAGTTATATTCGTAGTTATTGTTGAAACATCATCATTCATGACTTTGGCACTATAATTACTTGCGGGATAAAATGAATTATTTGAAACTGTGTCGTCATAAACATTCCTTAAATATGAATTGATGGAATAGTTTGATGTACTGACATTACTTGCGTTACTTGGGAAGCAAAAACTCTTGAATCTTGCTTCATCATCTGTAGTGTAACCGTTCATGGCTTGCAAACTGTGGGACTATTTTTCTAGCAATGTTTCAGACTCTATGTATATATAATCTTTAGAGTATGAGTAGAATTACAACAGCTCATGGCGGTGAAATATTTCCCAACGCGACACCCTCTTGCCATGGCACTATTTATAATGAGCGGGAAATAGACGCAGATAGTGAAATTCATCACTGATGGCCCATCGGAAAAAGAAATTACCCACGGATGAGGAATAATGAGAGTTTGCTAAAAATTGTGCAAAATCTCTCTTAAACGTAGGCACGAGCAATATCGGACCTGTCACATCCCGCACATAAGTGGACACGGCATATTACAAATGGTGAGGCAATCGTCAGAAAAGGAGAAAATAGTCTTCCATGAGTCTCTTATGCTTCTTTTAGGGAACTTTGGAAACAAAAAAGAAATTTTAAGGACATGAAAAAGGAATCCTGGAATTCCAGAAGCGGTGCCTTTGCTTAAGTAATAGACATCGCACGAATTATGTAAGCGGTCAAAAAGAGGAATCTACAATAAATGCTAACGTAAGCAATTCATTTCCAGCTTGAGCTGTTGCGTCACGTGATCCAGTTTAACTCGCGGTAACGAAGGGAAACAGCCTACACGATCTATAGTGTTTTCATCACCACCAATAACAAGTCGCTAAATCTAAACTTTTTCAGAGAAATACGCTCATATCAAATTCATCTACATACATCCATATCTGCTTTTTTTCCATCATATATTACAAATTTCACTTCTTTTTTTTTTGTTTTATGTTTCGCCAATTGCTGGTTTTTCAAGCCGGACTCATGTGAAAAAATATTTACCAGCTGCTTTGAACAACCAGCTAATCTGTCTCATTACTGCGATAGCTGTCTAGGAAAGACAGCAGTGACAGCTCTTGTTTATTTTTATTATTTTTTCTATTTACTTGTTGTTGATATACTGAGTTGCAGCTTGATTGTCGTATGTACATTCTTTTTTTTCTTTACATACAAAATTTATTCAATATCTACGTAAAAATATATATTTATATAAATATATATGTATTCGCGCAAAATGGGTTTTAAAACAAGAGTTCATTCGGAAATACAAAACCATAAGTTTTTTTTTTTAAATTATTAAAAGGATAATAATATATGCTATATTTTCAATTTTGGTTATAACTTTAAACCGTCCATTCATTTAACCTTTTTTTTTTTATTCTTTATCACAGTAACTACAATAAAATATAATAAAATTCTTTCGCTTATTAAATGAATTTCAAACAAGTAATCACTAATTTAACAAAAAAAAGTAATAATAATAGTAATAATATCCATGATGATGAGGAAGACCAGCATTATTTGAATAAGCGTAAGAGGTCTGATTTTTCGAGAAGACAAATAAGGTCACCGTCACCAACTAGAAGAAGTCATACAAACTATTTCCAATTTTCATCACCACTCAATAAAAATAAAAATACTATCAAAAACAAAGTTGATCTTACTAACTTAAATACTACTTTAAGATTAGATTTTATTGGAGATGGTTTTGAGAATCACATAGAGAAAGATATTTGTAACTACAATTCTGAGCACAATGACAACCCTTTCATAACACCACCTTCATCTGCAGTTGACATAAGCTATGATAAGAATCAACCGCCTCCCAAAACACCGCTTTTTCCCAAATTAAAGTATGATGGAATTGCAACCAGAACAGAACTTGTTCATAATTTCGCCACTTTGAATATCGAAAATCGATCACATAAAATATTTCAAATACCAGAAATATTGAATAAAATTTTAAATTATATTGTTCAATTAGAACATTTGGAAAAAGAGTCACTAGAGACCAAGTATAGGCAAAGACTTCCTGATTCATATAATCATGCTTTATTAATTTATAAAGATGAAAGAATAGCCAAAAAAATCTGGAATGATATACTAGTGCAGCGAAATTCTCAACTAAGCCAATCTAATGATAAAAAAGTTCCCACAAGGGTACCGAATCAAATCAAGGGAAATTTATTCAACTGTTTAATGGTTAATAGGCTATGGTTTCGAATAATGTTCCCCTTATTGATGAATGAATTATATTTTAATTCAATGGAAAAATTTCAACAATTTTTATGCTCAAAAGATGTCCTAAATCCAAACAGTTCCGATTGCAATAAGATAAATTCCTTAAAATTGAATAGAATCTACGATTTTATGACATTGAATGTATCGAACATTTGCTTTCAAAATCTAACAAAATTAAATATACACATTTGTCCCAATTTGGATATTAAATCAAGTTGGTTTACTCATATGAAAAATTTAAACGATTTGAGTATAACAGGTAATAAGAAAATTGATAATAATTTTTTGATTAATTTATCAAAAGCTTGTTCATTGATAGTAAATTTAGACTTAAGAGCTTGTGAAAGGATTGGGGACACGGGAATTGTTGCAATTGCTATCAATTGTCCTAATTTGAAATTAATCAACTTAGGTAGACATAAAAATGGCTCTAAGATAACTGACATTTCTTTGGTGGCTTTAGGTAAATTCACCAATGTAGAAACTATTGGTCTGGCAGGGTGTAACATTACGGATACGGGGTTATGGGAATTTGCCAAGCATAATGGTGTCAACGTCAAAAGGTTGTCACTTAATAATTGTAATAAACTGACGGATTTTTCGATACCATATCTTCTTGGTTTTAATTATCTGCCAAATCTAAGCGTTTTAGAGATTAAATTTTTGGAGAAGTTAAGCAATGTAAAATATGTAGCAAAATTCAAACTATGGAGAGAGAGTTTAAACAAACCCATACTGATTGAAAGCTGTGAAAGAATTACCAAATTAATCAATATTGAAGAGCACAAAATAAGGAAGCATAATGCATGGATATGTATAAGAGAGATGACAAATTGGGTGAATGGGAATGATACTGATACTGCCAATAATTCAGGCCAGTAATATTACTGGTGATTAACAGCTACTCGAAAGTATAGGTCGAGTCTTTTATTAATAACAACCTGATAGCATATTCAATATATAAATTCTTAACAAATAATAACGCTTGTATATTCAGCTTAACATGTGAATAATCTAGCAGTTAGTTTAGTCGTAGTTTTCCTTCGAATGTTTCAGTAATTCCAACATTATAAAAGTCACGTGGTTGGGCAGAGTTTATAAAACTATCACGTGGACAATTGGACCGTTTTTCAGAGACCGAAAACGATGAATTATTATTGCACTACTGCAACATAAAGGTAGCTAACAGTCAATCAAGATGACGTTTTTCAGCCAGTTGAAGGAATTGAGCCAAGAATGTAAGGCATTAAATTACGCTTGTTTTTTTATATTTGGTGTTGGTGTGTTGAAGTTAACGATGATGACTTTGAGATTTATCGCTATGGTTACCGATCTATTCATCTTACCACGCGTTAGTTTTGACAAATATGGTGCACGTAAAGGCAGTTATGCTGTCGTTACAGGTGCTAGTGATGGTATTGGTAAAGAATATGCATTTCAGTTGGCCTCCAAGGGTTTCAATTTAGTTTTGATTTCAAGAACATTAAGTAAACTTGAGGCCATTAAAGAAGAAATTGAACATAAACATAAAGTTACAGTGAAAATTATTGATATGGATTTTGCAAAGGATGAACAATTTAATTATTCGAGAGTGAAAGAATTATGTGGAAGTTTACCAATCAGTATTCTAGTTAATAATGTTGGTCAATCACATTCAATCCCAGTACCATTTCTAGAAACACCAGAAAATGAATTAAGGAATATTATTACTATCAACACTACTGCTACACTTTTAGTTACACAAATTATTGTACCAATTATCAAGGAAACTATTGCTCAAAAGCATGCCTCTAGGGGTTTGGTTTTGACAATGGGTTCTTTTGGCGGGTTAATTCCTACACCATTATTAGCAACATACAGTGGTTCTAAGGCATTTTTACAGAATTGGTCTACTTCTTTGGCTGGTGAATTAAGCAGCGATAAAATTGATGTTGAATTGGTATTATCTTATTTGGTTACTAGTGCTATGTCTAAAATTAGAAGAACTTCAACATTAATTCCAAACCCTAAGGAATTTGTTAAGTCAACTTTGAATAATATTGGTAGACGTTGTGGTTCACAAGAAAGATATGGTACTATGACGCCATATTGGTCACATGCTTTTTACGAATTTGCCATTGATGAAACATTTGGTGTTTATTCTAAGATCGTTAATAGTATAAATTATTCATTCCATAAATCTATTCGTACTAGGGCATTAAAGAAGGCAGCTAGATTAGCTAAAAAGGAATAATCACCTTTGCGAATATCTTATTTTTCATAATAATTTGCCATATAGATACCGATATATAACCATTATAACCCTTACTATCTAGGAGATCTATTAATAGACTTTTTTTTCCAAAATGGCAAATTCCGCCACCTTAAAGAAAACGGAAATATTTTCAACCCAACTTTAACATCGGCTTTGGTAGCATCAGTCAGTGTACCGAACGTAAGATCAGTTTTGAATCTGCACTTTCAATTGCGACGAAATTGTTTCAATCTTTGGTAATTTTAGCTCAAAAAAAAACGGAAAAACGCCAAAAATTAGTTTCGAGATTTTTTTTTGCTTTATATAGTACAAAGTGTATTTCATTGTTAGGCAGTTAAACTGACATATAAATAGATTGGAAAGGTCAAGCACGATGAGTGGTGATTTAACAAATTATAAGAGATTAGAAAAAGTCGGTGAAGGTACGTATGGTGTTGTTTATAAAGCCTTAGATCTAAGACAAGGTCAAAGGATTGTAGCATTGAAAAAAATTAGACTAGAGAGTGAAGATGAAGGTGTACCAAGTACAGCGATTCGAGAGATTTCATTATTGAAAGAGTTAAAAGATGATAATATTGTTAGATTATATGATATTGTACATTCAGATGCACATAAATTATATTTGGTTTTTGAATTTTTAGAATTAGATTTAAAGAGGTATATGGAAGCTGTACCTAAAGAGCAATCGTTAGGTGATCATATAATCAAGAAATTTATGATGCAATTATGTAAAGGTATTGCATATTGTCATGCGCATAGAATATTACATCGTGACTTAAAACCACAAAACTTGTTAATCAATAAGGAAGGTAATTTAAAATTAGGTGATTTTGGTTTAGCTCGTGCATTTGGTGTCCCACTTAGAGCTTATACGCATGAAATAGTTACTCTATGGTATAGAGCACCAGAAGTGTTATTAGGTGGTAAACAATATAGTACAGGTGTGGATACATGGTCTATAGGTTGTATCTTTGCTGAAATGTGTAACAGGAAACCAATATTTAGTGGTGATAGTGAAATTGATCAAATATTTAAAATATTTAGGGTATTAGGTACACCAAATGAAACAATATGGCCGGATATTATATATTTACCTGATTTCAAACCAAGTTTCCCGCAATGGCATCGCAAGGAATTGTCACAAGTCGTTCCCAGTTTGAATGCACAAGGTATCGACTTACTAGATAAGTTGTTAGCATACGATCCAATCAACAGAATTAGCGCTAGACGTGCTGTTATGCATCCATATTTCCAAGAAGTGTAAAGTCAGGTTCATTTGGTCAACACCCACTTACCCTGGCTGCCCGAACTTCACACTACTTAGTAGTGACTACTACACTGGTGTTGTTTACTGTAACCGTCAGAGCCCCCACTACCACTCCCATCATCCCCTCCCGACAAACACCCGCAATCTAAACAGAATACTATATACACTCAGATCACTATGTAGCGTCCAAATACCATTCGAAGAAAAAGAAAACGCAGGCAATATTCTTGCCTGAATGCCCGCAGACGTCACCACCCATGGCGGGGCACACAAAAAGCAACACCACAAAAAATCCCCCCGCATTTTACCGGACCTCACCCGGCCGCGGTCAGCCACGTGCGCGCAGGTAATGGCGTCAGCCTCGAAACGCAAATTTCGTTCGCACTTTAAAAGCAATTTCTTTTTCTCGTCTATTGTCTGCCAATTTATTTTGGAGCAACCACTTTATTCGAGGAATTACAAACATCAAAAGAACTAACTATAATACTAATAATATTCGAATACCTTATCATTATTTACATCTCCTATTCAAACTAGTTTTTCTCGTTTCGATTTTCAAAATAAAGAAAAAAATAGGTAAACATATTAAAAACAAACAAAACAAACAAAGAGGGAGTATAACAATCATTAAATAAAAAAATCACTAAAGCACGCATTTTCAAACATCTTATACCATAAAAACTAATAATGCGGAGAGAGCTAAAATTTTTAATAATTACTAATTTGTCATTATTATCCTTTATATTATTTTACACTTTTGATCTTTTGTCCATGTGTATTGATGATACTGCAAAATTTTCATTGACTGATAAAGAAATTAACGTCTCATCTACAGAAGATGAATCCAAACTGATTATACCAAAAATTATACATCAAACTTATAAGACAGATAAGATACCTGAAGTTTGGGTTGAAGGACAAAAAAAATGTGTCGATTTACATCCAGACTATAAATATATTCTTTGGACAGATGAAATGATACACGATTTCATATCAAAGGAATATCCATGGTTTTTACCAATTTTTGAAAATTATCCATATCCAATTGAAAGGGCTGATGCAATGCGTTATTTTGTATTGTATCATTATGGTGGTATTTATATCGATTTAGATGATAATTGTGAAAGAAGATTAGATCCATTATTGAAATTTTCAGCAGTGGTTAGGAAAACTTCACCTACTGGTATTTCAAATGATGTTATGGCATCAGTACCAGGTCACCCATTTTTCAAAAAATTAATTGATTCATTAAAACATTATAATAAAAATTGGTTTATTTCTTATATGACAGTTATGGGTTCAACGGGTCCAATCTTTGTCAGTATTGTTTGGAAACAATATCTAAGATGGACTAGAATTAATGATAATAATACAGTTAGAATTTTAGAACCAAAGGATTATAAGAAAAGTTCACATTCATTTTTCTCAATTTCAAAAGGTTCATCTTGGCATAATGATGATGCACCATTCATGAAATCCTTAGAGAATCATATCCTATCATGTGTGGTAATCGGTTTTATTTTCGGGTTTTGGTTATTGTATTCTGAATATTGTTTATATTGTTGGTTATGTTCAACATCTCCACAATTATTAAAGAAAAGCATTATTCAAAGCTTCAATAACATGTTTGAATTAGTGAAATCTTTGCATCATAAATTATCCAGAAGTGATTATGATCTAATTAACAACAATGAGGTAGATATTGAAAACGGATTGACTATAGATAATGAGTTGAGCAGTTTGAATAGTATTGGAACCACGAAAGCAACAACTTCAATAATGTTCGAAAGCAACACTAAATTTAGTAATAAGAAGAAGAAACACAATAGGTCGAGAAAGGACTCGAATTTAACAACAATTGATAATAATAAATTACTAAATATTGAAAAAAATGATCCGAATTATACTGACTTAAGTTAATCAAAATATTTTTTTGGTTTCTTGTGGTTCTAATTCTTCTCATGTTTACTATATTTATCTTACCTCATTTCTCTAGCATTCTATTTACAAATAACATCTATCATTATCATTGACATTCACTTCAATAAATTGTTTTATAATTGACATCCAACAATTTATCACGATTTAATCATTATTTTTATGTACTTTGATTTCATTTTCACTCAAGTATTCTCTATGTTGTATTTAAAAATTTTAGTTATAGCATTTATATAATGTAGTTGTACCAGTAATTTACATATCGTCTTCATTCGATTATTGCTTTCATTAAAGGGTCCACCACTAACTAAAAACAAATGAGCATAGTGTGTGTTTTTTCTATGATTAATATAAAGAGGATGTCATAATTTAATTTAAAAGTAATAATACACTATAAAACAATGATTTATATGTCATATATAAAAAATGAAATATTAGTCTCCTGACTTGTAGTAAAGATATAATTGGGAAAAATGAAAAATAATGAAAAGGTCATAACCGAATTATAATATAACATATTACAAAAACTGATTCCTGAATAAACAAAGAATTGAAGATTTTTGCTCCTATAATTTTTTTGTTTTTTTAATATTTAATAATTGTCTATGGTAAAGCAGCAGATGATCCAGATTTTTCTAACCATGAATTAACAGTATCAGCAGACAAAGTAGAACTGAAATCATCATCAACTTCAACAATGTGGATTGTTTTATCACTACCATTGAAAATGACAGCGGCCTTTAATGTAGAATCAATTGGCCTTTTGAAATAATCTTGAGAACCACTACCTTGAGCATCATGAATATGTGAAATTAATTTATCTGAGCTAGCACTTAAAATTTCGAAAAGATCCATTTCACCACAACCAGTTTCCCAACATGAACAAGCTGAGGAACCGTATTGCAAAGTTCTTGGAATCTTTGCATTTAATAACCAAATAGCTGGCATATCTTGGTTGGCAGCAGAGCCACTAGTATCACTTGGCATTTGGAACTCAAAGACAAAGATTTTTTGATCACCACCAAAACCATGATAAGCTGGAATACCATCACGATAGTAACCACAGTCATTACCATTACATTCAACACCAGAAAAAATCATGTATTCTTGACCAGATGGTAAAGTCACATCATCCAATGCGAATGCAGAACCAGCACCATCAATACCATTTGATGCGGCATAAGAGATTGAATTACCGAAACAACTTGACCAAGCACCACTTCCTGCTGAACCACCCATGTGATTCATGAAAGTACAGTTAGTTGTGGAACCTGGTTGATAGTAAGTTTCTCTAATCCATGAACCTGAAGAATAACTACCACTTGATGAAGATGATGATGAGCTGGAAGAAGAGGATGAAGATGATCCACTTTTAGAAGATCCATTAGCCTTAGAAGAAGCAGCGGCCTTAGAAGAAGCAGCTGGAGCAACTTCAGTAGTAGTAACAGCAATTGGAGAACTTCCAGCTTTAGTGACCTTAGGAGAATTGTTTTCATCGACGTTAATATCACCTACTAAAGCTTTACCGACGGTAGTTTGTTTTGCTGGGACTTGATTTGTGACAGTTTCTCCCTTATCATTTACAAAGACAGTAGCGGTCACTTCGACGTATTCTACGGCGACATCTCTCTTATGTTTATGTTTTCTCTTTCCTGAAACAGATGAACATTCAACATTAGAGTCCCTTTTCTTTAAAGAAGATCCTTGAGCAGGATAATAAACACCAAATTGTTTCAATTTCAATGGACCTCTAAAATGAACAGATAATTCTTCATCTAATGGAGCTAAATTACCAGAAAATGGAACGCTTGAAGAACTACAAGCACAAGTAGATTCATCCATTGAAGTGATATCGTTATAAGTACCTGGTACACCGACATTGGAGTATACAATAGCATTTGTGGATTCACAGTAATAATTACCGTCACTGGAAAGGTTACAGTCGGCGGTAACCAAATTAATTATTGAGGCTAAGAAAGTAAATGTTTGCAAAGTTGATATCTTCATTTTGTTTGATGTTGAATTGTTATTCTTGATATTTGACTAGTTATCTGAAGATTGTTGTTATATATATTTATTGAAGAAAAAAAAAGTCTACGTGATTTAATTGATGAATTTATAAAATAGTACGGTCAAAAAAAAAAATATGAATGTATTAATTAATTTAAGATTGTTTCTGGAAGTGGTATATTTGAGTTCAATTTATTTGAAAAAAGGAATGTCAATTAGTTGGAAAATAAATAGAGAAAACACCAAATAAAAAAGCTTCTTAAAAAGAAATATATCAGTTATGAATTAAAAAAAATTAAAATATCGTTTTTTTTCGAACTTGGAATTCAGTATATATATTCAAATGTTAATCAGTTAATCGATGTTTACGGTGAGAAAAGCAAGAAAAAAAATGGAGAAAAACAAGAAGTAAATTACGAATTGCCAAAAATAAATTAAGTTTTAGGAAACAAAAAACCAAGCACAAAAAAAGAATTTAAATTGTCGCTATATAAATATGAGAAATGGAAACTGAGAAAATATATGAAAATGGAAGGTCCAACGCTGAGTGTAAGGCATGTTCAAACGCAAGAATTAGTGACACAAAATATATGGAAACTGTCAATCAGTAGTTGATGTACGATTCAGTTGAGAGTGCCAAAATGTGCGATTTGTACAGCGTGATATTTTTTTTTGCAAGCCGAAAGAAATCAGTGTAGAAAAGATACGCAATTGTGTATCTTTTAATTTACGCTGAAAAGATCAAGAAAAAGTGCAGCACAATTTAATCTTTATTTCCTGTGTTTCCTGAAGGGACGAACAAACTTCGTCCGACAATTTTGCAAATGATAACAACGCGAATTGTGATAAACAGGACCCTGAAAATTTGTTTTCGCATAATAAATATTTCCCGATCCGGAAGGAGACAGGTCTGGAAGTTCCGTTTGAGGTAAAAAACACAAACTTTGCACCTTGCGACTCAGGAAATGGATTCGCGAAATTGAAACTAGGCTGAGTCTCGTTCAAAGAGATATCTGGACAAATCGAACTGGAAATTGTAGAGGGTAACGAGTTACGAATTCGGGGAAGAGCTTTCCAATTATTGTGCAAGTGAACGTGCACGCGACCAAACCAATTTTCACGTTCAAGTCACGTGCATTTCTTCAATACACTTCCAAAATCGAAAAATGAGATATCAAACTTTATTATATAGAGTTTTCTCTCAATTAGTATTATACACGACGCTGAAATGTAAATAATAATGAATTAGAGACGCATAGCAAGATTATCAGGATGTAAAGAAAAATCTATTTTCTTAAGAAGCTCTTAGGAACTTTAATATAATCTGAATATAAGGACAAGGAAGAACAATTTGGCTTTTGTGAGACCTTTATTCAGGCTCTTTAGCACCAAATCTGTTTCTGATGAATAAAATTCTTATATTTTTTAAAATAGTAAGTAAACTGACGTACCAAATAGTATTAGGAAAGTAAAAATCATCAAAAGTACCATAAAGAAATTCGATGTATAATTTTAATTACATAATTGAAGAGCCCTTTTCTCTCAAGAATGTATTGGTTAACTCAGTAGTGTATAGCATCCATGATGAAGCAGACATTGTCTTTCAAGTTCCGCTAAAAAACTGAAAAATTAACTTTTTCAGTGCCTAAAAAAACTGCAAAAATAGACAAAAACCATGGTAAATGAACTGCTAACGGTTTGAAACTTTGATAGATGATAGATAGCGGTATAAATTACTTTATAAACAAGTTTTTGTATGTAGAGTGTGTATAGTTATTCGCGGAATAGCTTTTCTGTAGTCAATTTCAAAACAAAATTTTCCGTCAGAAGAAGAGACTTCGTTTTTTTGCTTAAACTAAAGTTTATTTTTTTTGTTTTTTGATGTGTTGTTCAATTGGCATCAACCGGACAATACGTTTTTTGATTTTCCCTTACGTGGTAAATTGATTAATCATATATATATATTTTTAAGTACGTTATTACATTATTTTTTTCGTCAATAGTATAACAATTTGATAAAGATACTTTTGCATCGTAAGCACAATTCAGAAATAGCAAGACTATATCAGCATAAATTGTGATAACTATAGTTTCTATATCCAATTTACCCATACACTAAACCCACATCAGCATTAGGCTACATAGTAGATAACTACAAAAAATCTACAATTTATAAACAACCAAAGAATATATTTTATTGACAAATCTGAATAAAAAGAATGGCTATCCAAACACCAAAGCAAAGAATTGCAAACAATAAATTTAATAAAGAAATTGAAAAAAATAGAAAATATGGTAAGAAGAAGGTCGCTAAAAAGGATGCCAACAAACCAGCTATTTCAAAATATTGGTTATACGTTTTCATGTTTTTACTATTAGGTGGTGGTATCTTAGAATTGATCCATTTACTATTCTAAATCAACTGAACTAAAATAAAAAGAATTAGTTGTGCAACTCCATTGATGCCCCATATAATAATCAATTTGTATATATATCTATGTATGTAATATTTCTCTTCTGATATTTTCAATATATTTTCCATATTTACTTCATTATATTCCCCTAAAAATTGTCTAAGGCCTCATTGCTTGTAGAAAAGATCGTACCAAACCTTTAGAAGCACAACTGATTCTTTCGTATATCAATATTTAACTCATTTGTCATCGTATGTGACCTAATTTGCCATTTTTTATGATAAGACGTTTCAGAACACATTCGAAACAGATCTTCTGCAATTTCAAATAAAAAGCAGATTTTTTGTTTTTTCCTAAATTATACAAATATAAATATTTTTTATAGTTCTAGAAATAAAAAGGTTGAAATTCTGCTTTTTTTTTTATTTAACCCATCACATCGTCGTCCTTCTATTGTATCCATATACATTAGTTGTATATCCTCTTTTGCACAGTTCTTTCTTTTTTTGTCCGAAATATAAAAGCAGGATAATATAGGAATTTGTTGTATATATTTTCATTTTATGTCTCAGCATTACATTTATGTTATCAAGATGTTTAAAAGATACTAAAATTATTCTCGGTTTTACTAGATTTTATAGTAATAATAGTAACAACAAATCAAAACTTGATAAAGAAAGTACAAGTAATAATGACTTTTTGGAAAATTTAACGTTCTATAAATTGATCGACACAAGCAGTATTATAGATACAAGTGATAAGAAGTCCGTTAATAAATTGAATAATATTCAAAATAAAACCTTTTTGCATAATAAGAAAATTGATAGTTTAAAAGCATACTTTGGTACATCAAATACTGATTGCAATGATCTAAAATATCAACTGCCATTTAATGGAAATAACGAAGACAAAACCTCGATGGATTTCGACCCAATACCGTTACAGTTTTTAAAGAATAGATCATCAAATGGTTATCAACCAAGAAGGAAAAGATTATCAATTACTAACTTACTAACTAAAGGTTGGTGTGAACTAAGATACACATATGATCTTTATTCAACAATACCCCGAATTAAAAGTAAACAAATTGTGAAAGGTCATAAGCAACATAAAGTTTTAGAGGATTCAATTTATTCGGTAGATGAAAACTCTGTCTCGTTGAAGAAATTACTAAATGTTAAATCATTAGATCCTCTGGTAGAATCATGGTGTCAGTCAATGTTTAGGATCCTGAATTTGTTCAATAAAGGCGAAGCAAGGGAAGTTATATGTCATTCATTCATAGATAGCGAAAGTTTCAACTTTATTGATCATGAAACCACTCCAGCTAATGATTATGAAAGCCTATTTTTTGCCAATAATTCCAACGAATTTGAAGGAAAAACACTAGTTCAAGTAAGTGGTATTATAGATCATTTGATCTTGAAAAATCATTCCACCGCAAAAAAAACCGTCAATAGCATTGACCTTCCGGGTGACTATGGCAATTCAGTTGAATTAAATATTAACCCTATGGAAGAATTAAATTTTGACACACTAATAAATAGAATAAAAGAATCAATCAGAAAATCTCAATTGAAAAATACTGATAATAATGAAAACTGTTTACAAATATTAATAAGTGATATCAAAACTAGACAATTTACCTCCAAACCTCAGCAGACTTCTGTCATAAAAGCTACAAAATTACAATTAATGTATTATAAGTTTTTGTTGGAAAATTTAAGTAGAGATGTAATTTTTACGTATCATAGTTTATTAAGAAATGCTTTTGATAGAGGTTACAATTTAGATGATCCAATTCCATTCGAACATGTTTTGATATATCTTGTTCAATATCCGTTTTTGCATGATGACTTCCTTCAAATAATGAAAGGTGAAATGTTTTCTCAGAATGTACAACCTTTTACTAAATATGACAAAAATGATTTCAACACGAATTATGATGGATCTAAATATTATGACTTAGTATCTAAATATCCCAATACAAATTTCTTATTAAAATTTTGTTCTCAAATATGGGAAAAACCTATAACATTACGATATTTTGGGTATCGGTTGGCAAATGTTTATATTCTTTTACGCAATCTATTGTCTGATGATCTAAATGTGGAATACTATTGTAGAGGTGAAAATTTCCATAACTTGAAATTTAAATATTCAGAAAGCGAATTAATGAATCTTAATGAAAATAGTATAAAGTACTGGTTTGGTAAACGAAACATTGAACCCTTTGCACCAACTCTCCAGAATTTTAACACATATTGTAATATCTGTGAGTATAAATTGAACTGTCTGTGGAGAAAGAAAGGTATCGAGAATATGCATAGGCTTGGCTCTGATCTTTTGAATATTTCAAATAAAAATATGATAAATTAGTTGCTGGTTTCCTGCTATTTAATTATAAAAATATTACAGAATAGATGAATCGAAACATTGCTCAAGGGATTAGCCAGATAATTGAATTCAGGATATTTGAAAACAGGTGCTTCTCGCCAGCGAGCTTCAAAACTTCTTAGATCAATGGTGTTATCGGGACTACTTAGATTATATAATCAGTAACAATCCATATAGTAATTGTCTATCCCAGACTTCACAAGTTGCTCACAAAGTAACGAAACTGATTAAACTTTTGGTGGGCATATTCCATTCCTTTTTTTTCTTTAGGAAAATATTGCTATAACATTATAACATATGCCTACGATATTGGGGATCGTGCGCTGTTGACTATTATTTTGAAGTTACTATCTGAAAAAAAAGCTGTACGATACAACAAGATTTTTCTACAGGTTCAGCTGATCGGTCATGAGTTCATATTTTGCTACTTAAACCAGATTTTAGAAACATAGTATTGAACATCGAACACAGTAATACTCTTAAAACCATTAATCCTTCAAGAAACTTCCTAATACACTCTTGATTTTTATTCAGTCTATGGGGCAATGCGGAAAATACTTCAATAGTTACGTGGCTGTTAAAAGATTATATTATGGTTAAAAATGTTAGCTAATAAAAGCAACCTAACAGAATTAAAACATCAAAAGGGATTCGATAATGGAAATATTGCAAGAATTAAATGTTAAATTCTTAAGTAATATACATGAAAGACGCATGCGCAAAGAAACAGAAATATGCGAGTAATTACAGTAGTTAAGCCTTTTATCTCCAACAGTATTCGAACCAATTTGAAATGATCGGTAAGGGAGGGGGAGATGTTGCCAAAGAACAGATATATTCATTAATTAGAACAGCACCTGCTGTTTAGAATACTATATATATTGCCTTTGAAACTGCAGCCTTTAAAAATGCTCGTATGGCGCAGTGGTAGCGCAGCAGATTGCAAATCTGTTGGTCCTTAGTTCGAATCTGAGTGCGAGCTTAATTTTTTTAGAATTTAAAGTCTGTTGAATCATTTTGAGCTATGCGGTCTAAAAAGTATTCTTTGGAGACTTGATCAACCACCACCGGTGGTTGAGATACATTGTTAACACTGTCAACGTTAGAAGTCATAAGTAATAGAAACTATCTATCTTTTGCTTAGTCTATCTAAAAACTATATATTTATTATACAAATAATATACAAATAATCAGCTCTTTATATAAGGCAATTTGAGAGTTATCCTGACTTTTAATATAATTTAATTAGGTCTCAGTATTGGTAGTAACTATACACGAGACTTCCGAAAATCAGTAAAAAGAAACATGACACTTTCTTTTTCAACAAATCAACCCATTCACGAGTGTCATTAGCCAGACAAGATGTAACATATGTTACCAGGATACCCGGCTTTCCTAGTTTGTGAGCTCGACAAACTCAGGGAACCCCACCTCTTTTTATATATACCAATATATGTTCATGCATACATATATAACGGATATATATAGACAGAGAGCAACTAAGCTTCTTTTAAAATATATATTTATTATAGAGAGATTCCCATCCATTAAACAAGACCTATCTGATTGATGGGCTTCATTACTGAACAAAAATCCAGGTCACCAACCAAGCTCACATTATCTTGGCGATGATTTATTGTATTTATATTTGAATTTTGTAGCTTATTCAAAATTGATTTTTGTTTCATACTCCCAGGTGGATCAGTGAAGTAAAACTTCTGTTACTGACACCACGATAAAAACACAGTGAATATTTTCCATGATGTCAAATTTCATGGTAAATATGAAAGAATTTTACTATCGCAAACATCGAGATGAAACAGATAAAAGTAAAACGACGGTGGGGACGAAAGTCGCCAATAAATTCATATTGAGACTTATTTGAATCAATTTGTTTAATAAATTATTAAAAAGAATTCTCTAATGAGTAAGATTATTGGCTTTACCAGTTGTAATAACATTATTTCTTACATAAGATGAATTCTGTAATGGTGACTTAAGCGATGAAATGTTTTGTATCGATAATGAAGCATTTATAATGTTTGCCAAAGTACTTTAAAATTTAATTGACCACCATTAGGGCATCACAGGTAACCACTGTCCTTAAGCTCCCTGTTAACAACAACCTAAAAATTAGTAGAAATAAAATATTTAGAGTATGGAATTATTCCTATTTGCTATATTTTATTAACATCCTTTATACGAAAAAGTATTAGCTTATTCAATAGTTTTAAATACATTTCGACATGTACTGGATAATATTCATTGCTACTCAAAAGGTCTTTGAAGTCGCTAATTATGTCTGAACTTTTGTTTCAAAATAATCTGTTATAATTAGCTACCTCTTGCGCTTAATTTACGGTTCTACAGCTAAAAAAAAGAAGCATGTCTTGATTTTCTATAATTTTTTGGCAGTTTTTTGGGTTCTTGAGGCCTTTTAATATGTTAGCTGTGAAGGTAATATATACATGCAAGGAAAGAAACGTATAAGATTTCCATTATACAAATTCAAAGCATAATTTATTTGAAAAAAACTAATTTTTCAGATATAGCAAAATATAAACCCACAAGAAGTGTAATAACTATTGTAATGCTGGCACTTGCTTTGAATTCGAAAATTTTAATGTGAACAGATTACACACAAAACGGAAAGCTTCTACTTTTTTCCAATTATTTCCTCTATTGGAATTTCAGTATCTTTTGACATATATTAAAGTTGAATCTTGTAGCATATATCACAATTGATACTTGTCCCCAATTGCCAGATGGATCAATAAGATAAAACCATTTTTCAAAGAATACTCCAAAAAGAAAAGAAGAGCCTTTTGCATAGTATCTTCATGATAAATATGACCAATAAGATGCTGCTCCCATCTCGTATGTGTTCTATTTCTACTAAAATTATCACTTCTACGGACCTTTACCCCCCTTTTTAGTTATTATCACACTTTTGTGTTTATACTTCTTCTCATCTGAAAACCTTCGAGTTAATGTATAAGTCTCTTTTAATAATGGATGTATTTAATTATTTGTGGATTTGATTTGAGTCATCCTCCGATATTTAAAAAGTGGAAGCATTGTATTATACGACATTCGGTATAATAGCTTCTTGAGAGTTTATAATGCGTATATACCCCCCTATTGACGGGATTTGCCATATTAGATACATGTTTAAGAGTTTTTGGATTCAGGATTGGAATTACTTTATATAGAGGAACATTAACAAAACATATAAATTAAGCATTAAGTTATTATATAATCATATAATTAATACCTAACCTAGAATAAGTAAATACAGATGTAGTACTAGATACTAGTTAGAAAAAATAAAATGTAAGGGGTAGGGTACAGTTATACACTATTACTATTACAAGCCAAACAAATCGTTCTAACAAAAAAAAAAAATATAAAAATCTTAGAAAACTCCGTAAAATTTCATGCTATATATTGATGTAACAAGACGGAATGTCGTAATGTTCCAATAGCACACCGTAACTTTTTTCCGTCGTTCTTAATTTTAATACTTTTTATTTCACTTTGTACTTTATATAACTGACCATCTTTATCTAATAACTCCATTGTTTCTTAACTTGTTATATCACTGAACCATAACCCAAATATAACGCTTTTCTTGTATATTGAGATTATTTTATGTGAACATAACACCAGGCACAATTCTGAATAATTTTAAACTTTCCGGAGTACATACAACAAGAGTACTAAACATAAAGCATGCTAAGTATAATGTCAGCGATCTAAACAAAACTGACAAAAATTGAATTTTCATCGTTTAAGAAGTAAGCTTCAAAGAAACCTAGAATTCATTGAGCTAGCAAATCTTCACAAATTATTTTAAGCCCATAGATGTCAGTACATAGAGTTAAGACTAGATTTTTTCAATATTGTAAACTTGTTCACCTTATAAGCGATACGGCTGAGGATATATTAATTAATGAATTCTTAAAGGATAAATTATATCACATTTCAGGGAAATAGGTTTTAATATTTAGCTACTTGTCTGAATATTTATTGAGAAAATTATATAAAATACTCTTAGAGCAGTTTATACCTAGTGGATTAGGTATATTCAAGGATTGGTCTGCCTTTCTTTATAGGCCGATTTTACGTTGTTTGTGTACTGTAGTATCATATTTGACTGGGGAAAAAGCGCTGGTCATTTTGTTCTATATATATCCTAGTTTAACAATAGCAGTACGAAAAGTTGGGTCTTTCAGACAGTATTCCTACTCATCTAGCTATTCCATAAAATTGCGGCATGAAGACATATTATCACGACTTGTTCGAAAACGCAAAATTGTAGGAAACCTTGGGGCATTTATTTCAATTTCGCAATACTATCATTGCATGTCCTTATCTTATCATTCCTAAAACGGAAACGCTCTTTTGGCAAAACGCAGATTTGTTTTTGTTCTATCATAGTTTTCCCCTTTTGGGAAATAATTTGCGTATGAAGTAAGATAAGACATGAGAAAACGAAATATTTCTGGAGAAACAATATAGTTTATTCAGTGTTTGATTCATCCGTCTTGTGTGTGGTGCAAATATGCGCTAATAATATTTCAAATTGAACTTTTTGTGTTCTGCTTCCGAGTGTTTCCTATTGATATCTTTATTTGGGCTGGTGGTATAAATAAGTGATGATTTCATGGTCTTTTTTGAATGCTATGGCCCATGTACTGCTTTTGTTTATATGTTGATCTTTATAATATTTATCAATTTGTAATCTTCATTTATTAAAAGTAATTGCGAATTTATACATTACAATTTATACAATCTATTCAAATGACTAAAAATACACCTGATTTGACCTTAGGATGGTCTGTCACCGAATGGCTCAATTTCCATATGGAAAATACCGCCGAAATTTCCCGAGATGTGTTAATAAACCTGATTAAGTCACAAAACTGCAGCCCAGAAAACCCAGCTTGGATTTCAATTGCAAGTATTGATAATTTTGATAGACAATGGCAAATATTGCAAACAAGAGGAAATAAAACTAATTTACCACTTTATGGTGTCCCAATCGCTGTCAAAGATAATATTGATGCTCTTGGTTTTGAAACTACTGCCGCTTGCCCATCTTTTGCATATTCACCAAAAACTGATTCTAAAGTGGTTCAACTACTAAGAGAAGCCGGGGCAATCATTATCGGAAAAACTAACTTGGATCAATTTGCTACTGGTTTAGTTGGTACTAGATCTCCTTATGGTAAGACTACATGTGCATTTAATGATAGTTATGTTTCCGGTGGCTCTTCTGCTGGTTCTGCCAGAGTTGTTGCTGATGGTATTGTTCCATTGGCTTTAGGTACTGATACAGCTGGTTCAGGTCGTGTTCCAGCAGCCCTCAATAATATCATTGGTCTAAAACCAACTAAAGGTGCTTTTTCATGTCAAGGTGTAGTGCCAGCTTGCAAATCTCTGGATTGTGTTTCCATTTTTGCTTTGAACTTAACCGACGCTGAGCGTACCTTCAAAATTATCTGCCAGGAAGACGAAGATGATGAATATTCAAGAAAATATCCAAAAACTCCCCTACAGAGATTTCGATCAGATGCCACCATCGCTATTCCAAAGGATGTTCCATGGTTTGGCGAAGCCAAAAATCCTCAATTATATGCAAATGCAATTGAGAGCTTAAAGAAGACTGGTGCGAATATTATTACTATTGACTTTGAACCTTTACTAGAACTAGCCCGATGTCTTTACGAAGGAGCATGGGTTGCTGAACGTTACGCTGCTACTAAAGAGTTCTTCGATTCTAATCCACCAGAAGACTCTTTAGATGAGACAGTTGCAACGATTATCAAAGGGGCAACTAAGTTTGATGCTTCCGATGCATTCAAATTTGAATACAAGAGACAAAGCATTTTGCAGAAAGTTAAGAATTTATTGAAAGACATTGATGTTTTGTGTGTTCCAACTTGTCCATTAAATCCAACTTTAGAAGAGGTCGCTAAGGAAAAGGTTTTAGTTAATTCCAGACAGGGTACCTGGACTAATTTTGTTAATCTTGCTGACATGGCTGCCCTTGCCATTCCATCAGGTTTCAGAGATGATAATCTTCCAAATGGTATCACTTTGATTGGTAAAAAGTTCACTGATTACGCTTTACTTGATCTAGCCAAGAGATTCTTCCACAAGCATTTTTACAAAGGTAGGTCGTATGGAGTTTTTAGGAATAAGAATGCTGCTGAATTAGATGATAATTTAACTGGTCCAGCTATAAACTTCGAATCGTCTTTAAAACTAGCTGTTGTTGGTGCCCATTTAAAGGGTCTTCCGTTACACTGGCAATTGGAACAGGTAAATGCTACTTATATTGGATCACCAAAAACTTCGGAGAAGTATAAACTATATGCTTTGGGAAATAGCGGCCCTATTTTGAAACCTGGATTAAGAAGAGTTGAAAATGGCTCAAAAATTCAACTTGAACTTTACAGTGTTCCATCTGATAGATTTGGCCAGTTAATGGCGATGGTTCCTGAACCTTTAGGCATTGGTTCTGTAGAGTTAGAAAATGGTGAATGGGTGAAGTCTTTTATTTGTGAAGAATTTGGTTACATGGCTAAAGGTACCATCGAGATCACTTCATATGGTGGTTTCCAAGCTTATGTTAATACTTTAGCAGCTAAAAGGGAAGAGAATAAGGGCAGCATTGAAACTGTTTTAATTGCTAATAGAGGTGAAATTGCTGTGAGAATTATAAAAACCCTCAAGAAGATGGGAATCAAATCAATTGCTATTTATTCTGATCCTGATAGATATTCACAACATGTTTTGTTAGCTGATGTTGCTATTCCATTGAACGGTACCAGTGCTGCAGAAACTTATTTGGATGCTGAAAAAATCATTCAAATTGCAAAGCAAACGAAGACTGACGCTGTTATTCCAGGTTACGGTTTCTTGTCTGAGAATGCTGATTTTGCTGACCGATGTGAGGAAGAAGGTATCATATTTATTGGTCCAAACGGTAGCACTATAAGAAGCTTGGGTCTCAAACATTCTGCTAGAGAAATTGCTGAAAAGGTAGGTGTCCCGTTGGTTCCAGGTTCTCCTTTAATAACTGATGCACAAGAAGCTAAAGCTTTTGCTAAAAGAATCGAATATCCGGTGATGGTTAAATCAACCGCAGGTGGTGGTGGTATTGGATTAAGAAGGGTTGATTGTGAAGAAGAAATCGAAGAAGTCTTTGAAATTGTAAAACATCAAGCTCAATCTTACTTTGGTGATGCTGGTGTCTTTATCGAAAGATTTGTTGAAAATGCTAGACATGTAGAAGTTCAAATTATGGGTGATGGTAAAGGTGGTGCTGTTGCTTTGGGTGAACGTGATTGTTCTTTACAACGTCGTAACCAAAAGGTCATTGAAGAAACTCCCGCACCAAATTTATCAAATAAAACTAGAGCTGCTATGAAGAAAGCTGCTAAAGATTTAGCTACTCATTTACATTATAAATGTGCTGGTACGGTAGAATTTATTTTTGATGAGAAGAGAGATGAATTCTATTTCTTAGAAGTCAACACTAGATTGCAAGTTGAACATCCAGTCACCGAAATGGTTACAGGTTTAGATTTAGTTGAATGGATGATTTTAATCGCGGCTGGTAATTCTCCAGATTTGGAAAATTATGAAGTCAATATTAATGGTGTTTCTATGGAAGCTCGTTTATATGCTGAAAATCCTATTAAGGACTTTAAACCATCTCCAGGTCAATTGACCAAAGTTGAGTTTCCACCTTGGGCTAGAGTCGATACCTGGGTTACTAAAGGTACTTTTATTTCTCCAGAATATGATCCAACAATTGCTAAAATTATTGTTCATGGTAAAACTCGTAGTGAGACCATTCAATTACTGAATCAAGCTTTGGAAGAAACAAATGTTTATGGTTGTGTTACAAATGTTGATTATTTAAAATCACTAGCCTCTACCGCTATGTTTAGGGACGTTCAAATATCAACCAATGTCTTAAATAGCTATGATTACACTGCCTCTGCTATCGAAGTTATCAATCCTGGTGCTCACACTTCCATTCAGGATTATCCTGGTAGAGTTGGCCATTGGAAAATCGGTGTTCCACCATCTGGTCCAATGGATAGTTATTCATTCAGATTAGCCAACCGTATTGTGGGTAACTGTCCAAATGCTCCAGCAATCGAAATGACTTTAGTCGGTTCAACCATTAAATTTCACCACCCAACTATTATTGCAATTACAGGTGGCCAAGCTTCATGTACCGTCAATGGAATTCCAGTTAAGTACTTTGAACCTATTTCTATTAACAGAGGTGACACATTAAGCATTGGTAAGCTTTCTTCTGGTTGCAGATGTTATTTAGCAATCAGAGGTGAATTAGATATTCCAGAGTATCTTGGTTCTAAATCCACCTTTACTTTAGGTGACTTGGGTGGTTATAATGGTAGGATTTTGAAGCGTGGTGACGTCATATACATAAAAGACACAGAATCAAAGTTATCTCCTGCTGTTCCTGATATTTCTTTAATTCCAACTATTACTACAGCTAAAGAATGGATAATTGGTGTTACTTGTGGTCCTCATGGTTCTCCCGATATTTTCAAAAAGGAATCCATCGAAGAGTTTTTCAATGATCAATGGAAGGTTCATTATAATTCCAATAGATTTGGTGTCAGATTAGTTGGTCCAAAACCAAAATGGGCTAGAACTGATGGTGGAGAAGGTGGATTACACCCTTCAAATACTCATGATTATGTTTATTCTGTTGGTGCTATTAATTTTACAGGTGATGAACCAGTTATTGTTACTTGTGATGGTCCATCACTAGGTGGTTTTGTATGCCAAGCCGTCATTCCTGAGGGTGAACTATGGAAAGTTGGTCAAGTTAAACCTGGTGATTCTATTCAATTTGTTCCAATCGATTATAGTTCTTGTAGAATCTTGAAAGAATCTCAAGATACTGCTATTGAAACATTTTCTCCAAACAGTTATCGAGAACTAGATGCTGCATTGATTTTGCCAACTTATGAGAATCCAATCTTAGCCAAAATCCCAGGTGAGTCCGAATTTAGACCAACTGCTGTTTATCGAAGAGCTGGTGATCGCTATATTTTACTTGAATATGGTGATGATGTTATGAGTTTCAGTTTAAGTTATAGAGTTCACAGATTAATTGAAATGGTTGATAAATATAATACTACAGGTATTGTTGAAATGTCTCAAGGTGTCAGATCAGTTTTGATTGAATTTGATGGTTATAAAATTTCTCAGGATGAATTAATGAAGACTTTATTAGCTTATGAGAGTGAAATTTATTTTGATGATAATTGGAGTGTTCCATCAAAAATTTTCAAGTTACCGATGGCTTTTGAAGATTCAAAAACTTTAGCATGTGCTCAAAGATATCAAGAAACTATCCGTTCTAGTGCTCCATGGTTACCAAACAATGTTGATTTTATTGCTGATGTTAATGGTATTACTCGTAACGATATTAAGGACATGATGTATTCAGCAAACTTTGTGGTTCTTGGGTTAGGTGATGTTTTCTTAGGTTCTCCATGTGCAATTCCGTTAGATCCAAGGCAAAGATATCTAGGTTCGAAATATAATCCATCCAGAACATACACTGAAAGAGGGGTTGTCGGTTTAGGTGGCATGTATATGTGCATTTATGCTGCATCATCACCAGGTGGTTATCAATTGATTGGTAGAACAATTCCAATTTGGGATAAGTTATCCTTGGGTAATTTCTCTAAGGAACATCCATGGATGTTAACTCCATTTGATCAAGTTACATTTTATCCAGTTACTGAAAAAGAATTAGAAAAATTAACTGATGATGCTGATAATGGTAAATTTGTCGTTGAGATTGAAGAAACAGTGTTTGATCATGGGAAATATGTCAAATGGTTAGAAGAAAATGATGAATCAATTACTGAATTTCAAGCAAACCTAGCAGGTGGTAAAAAGGAAGAATTCAATAAAATAATTCAGGCTTCCAATGCTGAATTTTCTGAAAATAAGAGCGATAAAATTTCACATGAGGACGAGTTCAGTGAGAATGCAACAATTATTTATTCTGAGTACTGTGGTAGATTTTGGAAACCAATGGTTTCAGTTGGTGATGTAGTTGAAAAAGGTCAAGGTTTGATCATTATTGAGGCGATGAAAACTGAAATGGTTGTTGCCTCGAGCATTACTGGTAAAGTTGTAAAAATATGCCATGAGAATGGAGATATTATTGATTCTGGAGATGCAGTTGTTGTGCTAGAAGCCGCTGAGTGAATATAATTTATATTGGCTATTTAATTTTGATATAGAGGTCAAATTTGTATAATATATACTAGAATAAAAGAAAAAGAAAAATCAATTTTTTTTGTTGGGTAATATAACTAATATAGCAATTATATAATCCGATATTTATATTACTTATTCATGAAATAAAATATTTTGTTGTTGTTTTTGTGAGAATTCACCTTGAAGGTAGATTAAGTTAGTTAGTTCATTAGTTAGTTAATGCAATGAAGAACTATAGTTTATTTCTTGTGGCAAGTTATTTTTTTTCAAGATTAATGGTGTTGTGCTATCTTTTGAAAATCTTTCATTGGGAGAGCCATTTTCTAAGATTAATTCATTTTGATTTTGGCTTAATTGTAAAGAAGATTTTGCAATACTAATTCTTTTCTCTATTCTTTTCCTTTGCCAATTAATTGGTAAAAATGGTAAATAACCATTTTTCTCTTCTATCATTAAAATATTTAGGATAATAATGAATGTTATCCAGTATAAGTTATAACTTATAACAGAGCCTAATGTGGCACTGTTAGTCCAACCAAAAATTGCTGTAAATAGCATCCAACCACCGTCAGTTTCCCCATTACAACAATTAACATGCCAAATTGATTTTGATATATCATAAGAACCTGGACCACTACCTACTTCAGTCATATCTTGACCATTACATTTATTAACATAATCTTGTAGTTCTAATTGCCATATGCCTTTTGAAAATAAACCTGAAGCAATAAAGTATAAGAAACATGTTGTAATGACGAGACATAATTTTAATGATAAAGAACTTGAATATTTGTAAAAATAGTAACCCAGGATAGAACTCAAAGTGAAAGCAGTTAACATGGACAAAGGTATAGATGATAGTGGTTGATCGATATCAACACCACCAATGAAGACAATTGCTTCTAAACCTTCTCTTAACGATGTGATGAATGGTAGGATAAAGAATGCATAACGGCTACTAAATGAAATTGTTTCATTTGTGTTATTTTTTTTCAACATTTCACCTTGATTCGAGTATATGATAGTAGCTAGTTTAACTCTAAATTTTTCTCTCAATCTGCCAATTCGTAAGAAGAATAGACCCATAACTGATATTATTAATGAGGCAAAGATACTTAGTATACCTTCGTAGTAATGTTCACTCAAAGACCATAGATCAGCACCAATGTGATAAAAGATAATAATGAAGACTGTACCAATAATCAAGCAAATAATTAAGCCCAAAATACCACCTGTAATGATTTGTAATTTTAGAATTTGATAATTTAGTGAACTTTCATTCTTGTCATTTGAATTTTGTTCTGGGTCTATTAATTGATTTGGGAACCAGTTAATTTCCTCTTCTTCCTCCAAGGATAGTGTGTTTAAATCTAGCGTACCTGAGTCCAGTGGGACATCAGTAGATGATGCAATTGGTTGAAGCGGGACGTCGTCCAAGCTAGTCAAGTTTCCCTTGTTAGGATCGTCGTCTGTGTCATTACTGTTGGTTAATGCTTGTTTCACAATGGTTAGTAATATGGAGATGATGATGATGATCTCCAGCGATTCCCTGAGAAAGATGAAGAAGATTTGGAAAGAGAATACGTTTTCGAAGTTCATTGTACTACCAATGGAGTTGTTGTCGTTGTTATGTGTTGTGTTCACTGCGGGCAGAACTCGTCGTGTGGTGTGTTGGAATCCAAATTCGCTGCTTTTGAGAAACTCCGAGATTCGAAATGGCACGGCGTTGCAGCAAAAACCCGGTGCAGTTTCCCGGCTGGGACGCTAGGCGGTGGGCTAGGCGGGCCGGGGCGAGGATGGCACCTCATTTAGCGGGGATCTCTGCCTAGCAGTTTTGTTGCTGGGCAGAGGGCTGCCTATTTTCTCCCTCCAGAAACGGCATGCAGAAACACAACACATGAAGACCAGACATACTATGTATATTCTAGGCTGTTGGGCCGCCTACAGTTATGCAGTACCACTCCCTGTACTGCAAATTACAAGGCCAGTGCATCTGCGACTTGGCCCCACCACATGTGTCCCAGTCTACGTGGCCACTCCTGCAGCAACACACCCGCAAGGTAACACTTAACAGCGCAAAGACATGTCGGCTGGCTCCGCATAGAATCATACCACCGAACTACAGCACTCATACACAACACTATAACATCCTACCGCCATAACATAACTCGCATTATAGCAGTAACAATCACATACACTTCGTTCACACTGCGTTGAATTAAACTGAATTTTTTCAAAAATGGAAACTCTTCTCACCTCCATCAACAACAAACAGATGAACAAACAGAACCTCTTGCACGAAGTGCTCACACTGGCCACTCAGCCAGTATCGAACAATGGTATAGCCACGATTGTGAACAAGTTCAACAACGTTCCAGCGAACAAGCTTTCGCAATTCATCAGTAATCCTTCCTTGAATGACGATTTCACCATCGACTTTATCAAGAAACATGAACATTATATAAAACTTTCAAATAAATTGGTACATCTATGTCATAATATTGTAAAAGATACAAACGACAATAATGAAATTTTTATCCTGATTCATGGATTAGGTGGATCTTTAGAACAATTTTTACCCTTATTGATTATCTTAGATAAGTTAAACAAAAAATTCTTGGCTATCGATTTATTAGGGTTTGGTAAAAGTGATGAAATGGATCAATATACTATGTCTTCGACAACTGAATCCATTGCTCAAATCTTTTCCATCGTGATACAGGATATTCCACAAAATAAGAAAATTCTAAACATTATTGGTCATTCAATGGGTTGCTACTTAACTTTACAATTTTTCAACAGGTTTAACACAAAATTTATTTATAATAAATTAATACTCTTATCACCACCTGGTCCCCTTATAAAAACCTTAGCTAAAGATAATACAATAACACAATTATTTTTGAAATTTTTATTTAAATGGCCACAATTTTTCACATTTTACAGAGAATGGTTTGATCAATCAAAAGGTTTAGAAAGTTCGGGCATTAAATCTTTTTTTCATGATGATAATATAATTGATCCCGACGATCAACATGATCCACACGTAAGACAATATTGGAAACTTTTTCAATACAGAAATAATATCACTATCAAAAGTAGAACTTTGATTGGCTATTTATTAGGTTGGGAATCAGTAAATTGGGAAGAATTAAATACTGCTTTGCAAGATACAAATTGTAAAATTTTTATTATTTGTGGTGATGCCGATAATGTCACTAAAATTGAAGTCTCAAAAGAATTATACAATTCATTTGATGATAAATCTAAAGTGAATTTTTCAATAATTGAAAATTGTTCACACAATATTTGTTTAGACTCTATGAAGAAAATATCTCAAAATTTTATAGACATAATACAAGATTGATCAAACCATGGAAAATCATATAAAAATTAAAAAAAAGTTTTATTCATTTTTATTGGCGATTGAAATATGTCATATTAGCATATGTATATATATACCATAATCGGTACATCTTGATGTATATATAGTTAGTAATTAAAAGATATGTGTAAAGTTACAGTTGGGTCCATAGGTAAAAAAAATAGCCAGAATATGATTAATGTCTAAAATAATAACCAACAAAAAGAAAAAAATGTTAAAGGTATAGCGGGGGTATCAAATTGTAATCTTCAAATAGAAGTATCTTGCTGATGATCATTAATATAACTGTTTTCACCAACATTCAATCTCAAAGCATTATTTCTTAGTAGTCTGATTTTAGCCATTAGACCATGTGTTAAACGATCAATTCTTTTATCAGAATCCTTTGGTAAACTGCCACCTCTTGGTACTTCAAAATTATAATTCTCATTAACACATAATTTGATCACTAAAGAAATATATCCTTTGGAAACTTTAACCAAGTTGAATGATGTTGGAGAATCACTTCTTATAATAGTTAGTCGAAATTTTAATTCCTCATCTTCAACTTCGTTGTGTTTACCATAGCATATATTGAAAATATTGGAAATTTCAATAATATCGGCATCTCTCTTATGAATATTTGCTTCTAAAAGCCTTTCTGATTTAATATTGAAAATAGTCTCAATCATATCGTCATCTAATTTTAACAATTCATCAAGTACAATTAAAACCATAAAATCATAAAACGAACCTTTACAAGCCCAAACAAAATGTCTATTCATACCTGATTTCAAAAAGCTCAAATTCATTTCTCTCTTATTCAAAGTTATAAAATTTTCCTCATTCATTTCAGCATTGGCAAATATATTAAAAATAAAATTTTTGATCATGAATTGTCTACACCACACGATACCATCCATTTTAATTGATTTTAAAGTCGAAAAATAGTTTATAAAACCATCAACCATATCATTGTCCTTGTCAATACTGTTTTTCATAATCATATCAAAAATTTCTGATGGATTCAATTTTCTTAATTGAACATTATCATTTAATCTATTATTCGAATTTCTTCTCTTTTCTTCTCTAAATTTAGTCTGAGAATCAATAGGTAAAGGATAATCATTCCAATTATTACTTGATTTTATCCAATAATTTGGATTCATACCATTTTCAAAACAAATAGAATTTGGACGTGATCTATTACCTGAACTTATAATACTATTTGTTTCACTGTTACTGTTACTATCATGGGGGATATTTTTACTGCTACTATTACTATAGCTTTGAATTATATTCTCATAGTTTTTGCACGAGTCTGTAACATAAATTTCAGGTAATCTATTATCATCAGAATTTGTCATTACCGTCGATTCTTCAACACTTGGTAAAATTAGAGATCTTAATCTTTTATGATGTTTTGGTTTACTACTAATTTCAAAATCTGAGCAAATTATAAGATTGGATAAATTCAAATTAACCAAGTTTGGACAGCAGTTCAAAATATGTAATATGTAACCTAAAGGTAAATCACGATATTGCGCATATTTTAATAAAAATTTGTTAGTATATGGATGATTTGTTTTGAATGGTTGATTCATAGCAAATTTAATAGATCTTGGAACATTTACATTCAATTGTTCGTTGTTACTCGTATTATTATAGTTTAAAATCGAGTTTTCAGCATAGGCATTATTTGAATTATTGAATGTAGTTAGAGTAATGCTACTATCATTTTTAACATTATCTTTATTTTCAATATCTAATTGTGAAATGTTTTTAAAATTTCTAAATCTTCTTTTAGTTTTATAGCCCATTTTGAATCTAAACCATTTAATATCATCATTTTTATTGATTCCAGAACTGCTAGGGTTGTAATTATTATTATTAATATTATTAGCATGAGCTAGAACATGCGCTTCATTATTATTATTATTATTACCAGTATTATAAGCGATATTACCAAAAATACCACTGTTAAATAATATAGGTGAATGGGTATTTTTATTATTAGATGATTGGTTAGTATTAGTATAGGTAGAATTCAATGAAATATGGGAAGTATTTTGGAAAGACGACATAATACTACTGGTAATTGAACTTACTGAACTACTTGAGCGAATTCTTCTGTTGTTAACGTTAGCATTGTTACTATTATTATTATTGCTATTGTTGGTATTATGTGTTGATATTACTGGATTGTTTATAGATGTGTTTGATGTACTATTATTTGTATTATTGAAAAAGTGTTGTGTACCAGTGTTAATACTAGTATTTTTAGTTATAGTGGAATTATTGATGGAGTTGACGGTAAAATCAGAGGAATTGGAATAAATGGATGATGAATGTGATACCACTCGTTTTAAATTATAGCTGTTTAATACAGGTGAACTATATAGTGGATCATTTCTATACCTCCAATCCCTCCAGCCAGCGTAAGCAATATCAGTTAGAGGTTCCAATTGAATTTCGTTGATGCCATCATTATTGTTGTTGTGTGTTTCATTTTCTGTTTGAGTCAGACTTGTTTCATCGCGAGTATCATTGTTATTAGTAATGTTATTACTACTGACGTCTTGCAGTATTAAACCATTTTTCAATTTTGAAAGATCTAAATTTTTCACTAGTAGTCCATTTTCTGGGTTTAGTCTGATGGATGTGACAAATTGAGCCACCCTATAAGTAGAAGTTAAATGAGGGTTTTCATAAATAACCAGTTTAGTTGCTTTATAGAATTTTTTGGATAAATAAAGACAACATATCAATGAATTGTAATTTTCATCTAAATTTATGAATGATATGATATTGTATAAAATTTCCACTGGTAAACCATTAATGTCAGCAAGTTTCTCATCAAAAGAATAATGTAAGTCATCAATATTTAAATGTCTTATTGAATTTTTCTTATTCAAGTTAGTAGTAGTGTTATTTAGATAATTACTATGAGATTTTGATGAAAAAATGGAAAATGAATCATTTGAACCATGATCATATAGCTTATTAATTAATTTCTTCGAAGAAGTGGCAATTAAAGATTTATATTTTCTTTTAATTTTGGAAGTTTTTGAACTAATTGTAATAATTGATTCATTATCATCTATACTAGTTATCTTGTTTAATTTATTCGATGAGTTTCTTAAATTTAGTGATGAAATGCTAGTGAAACTACCCGTACTGGCCAATTTTTTATTATTCTCTTTACTCTTTTTATCTTTTTCTTTATTTTCTTTGCCATATTTATTATAGGTACCTATCGGTTTATCATATAACTTTTCATAAATTGATGTACCGTACCTTGAATAATTGTTACTAACTATATTGATATCCTTGATATTATTCTTATATTTGGCCATGCTGGATCAGCGTTATCAAATGTTTTTTATCTCGAGTAAAAAACAAAGCAATATTCACGGTGAGAAGAAAACGATGACCTGTTAAGCAGATAATCTAACTTAGGCAATCCGTGGACAAACCGAGAATGGTCAAGAGACTAATATATGAGCCGTGTTACGCTGAACAACAAAATGGGGAGTGAAAAGAAAGACAGAGGTTAGCCACGGCAGCGGATATGTATTGCCAGATTGGACTATCAGATTGGAAACAAAGCAATGTTTAAAGTTAATATAATATTTGTATAAATATTTATATAAGATCTGGTGCAATTCAGGCGCCTCCACGGAGGAAGCCCTTATATGAATTGCACTAAAAAAAAGTAGAAAAATTACACTGGGGTTGCCTCAGAAGTGTGCGTACAACTGTTTTCCATTTTTTTAGGGTAAGTGAAATGGACAACAGCCCTATCAATTATACCCTTTTGGGTAATCGTGTGTTATTGTTCCCGCTGGCGGCTGAGTTCGTACGGCCTTTTCTGTGATGCTTCTCATTAGTTGCATGATACGTCGTACTACGGTATTCATTGTGGGGGTTCTTTCTGACTTGTTTCTTGCAGATTCGGAACCCTGCTTCCAACATCTAAGTGTTGTTCGAGTGGGGTTTCATTACATACCTACAGCGGCTGTAAAGACACCACCTCTTTTTATACAATTAGTCAAGACCGTTTTTGAACACAGAAAGAACACAGTATGAGCACAAGCTGACGTCCCAATAAAGAAATTGTTACCTAATTTGTAGTTGTAATTACATCTCTTAATTCTTAAACTTTTGATCAATACTCCTATGTGCCATTTTGGTAAGGACACTACAATAAAATCATCAGCTGTTAAACGAGATATGGGGAGTGTATGGAAAAACTTTTTAGCCCCACAATTGCAAATTTGTCTTACAGGAAAATTTTTAACAAAACACTATAAATACCACTAAAAAGCAAAAAAAACTATAGAAAAATTGTTCCGTTATTTCTACTGGTGTTTCTCCGTCTCTCTTTTCTTTTGTTACTTTTCTCGGCAACCGATCCGAATCGAAACAATTTTTGTTTGTAAGATCAGTCAGATTCTGGCCGACCGGCATCATAACTCAAAGTGCGGGAACCGGAGAACAGTGTATTTGACCGTTTTTAACGGTACAAAGGCATACTCTCTAATTACTGTTCCATCAACCGTTTACTTCAGCAACCAGCTTTTCTCGAAGAACCTGAATATAGTTTGATTCTTGAATACACATCCATCCAAATAGATTTAATATATATAAATATACTTAGAACATTCATGCTTATTAGTACACCTTGGATAAATTTCCTTCATATGAAAAAAGTATCCTATAAATGAAAACGGAAATTTAAAAACGATAGCTTAAAGTAATGCAAAAAAAATTCTATACCTGTCATAATTTTAGTTTTTTATACTTATTAAAAACTTTATTCTCATCTTGATAATGACATTTTCAGAAAGGGCATATTGATATATTATCGCTCACTTTTGTATCTTGTTAGCCAACACCCGCTACAAAAAAATTTGATAGCAAAATTACTCATCATTGACAAATTTTAATATACTACCTTCATTAATCAAATGCCAAACGTTTAAATAAGAGTATTCTTGAATACAATTATTTAGCTGTAACATCGTAAACCCACGTGATCTAACTGTCCTAACAATACTGTCAAAAGGTAATGATTTTTCATCACTAGTATCATCTTGAAGCATTTTCTTGATTAATGTGAATATTTTAGTCGTTGGATTACTATCTTCATCTTTCTTTCTATTGTCTTGATATAATGAATTCTTAGAAACTTTGATTATTCTCAAAGCTTCTTCAACATCTTCAGTTTCAACTTGGTCCATCAATCTCAATTTCGCTAATGCCTGTGATAATCTAATTATACCCAATAAAGTTCTTGGAGTAGCTTGACCAAATGAAAATTTGGAATCCATTTCTCTCTTAGAATCTTGTCTTAATCTAATATATGCTTGAATAACATAATCATTAACCTCTGGACTCATAACTGGTCTCTTAGTCTTGGCATATGAAATATACTCTCTCATACGTGTAGAATCAATTGGCATAAACTCTAAATCTGGTTGCTTATTAAACATATGCACGTACGCAACATGCTCAGCTAATTTATAGTCATTTTCCATATCAGGTGTATCCAAGATTAAAAATAAAATATCAAATCTGGATAAAAGTGCGGCTGGTAAATTAATATTATCTAATGGTGACAGACGTGGATTATATCTACCATACAAAGGATTAGCAGCAGCTAATATTGAGGTTCTTGCATTCAATGTGGTATTAATACCTGCTTTAGAGATTGAAATTGTTTGTTGTTCCATAACTTCATGAATTGCCGTTCTATCTGATTCATCCATCTTGTCAAATTCATCTATACAACAAATACCATTATCAGCCAAAACTAACGCACCACCTTCCAAAATCATTTCATCAGTAACTGGATCTTTCATGACAGCTGCAGTTAAACCAACACCAGATGAACCCTTACCAGTTGTATAAACACTTCTTGGAGAAATCTTACAAATCGATTTCAATAATTGTGATTTAGCAACACCGGGATCACCCATTAAACAAATATTAATATCACCTCTAATCTTCATACCATCACCAACTCTTTTGTCAACACCACCAACTAATAGTAGTAATAACGCCTTTTTAACATCCAAATTACCATAAATTTCAGGCGCAATTGATTTAGCTAATCTTTCATAAATATTACCTTCTGCGATCAATTCTAAAACACGTTGTTCCATCTCATTATTTAAATTGACAGAGGAAAACTTTTCCTTGTGCTGGTAAACATATTGTGCTTCTAAATATGTCTCAGTCAGTAAACCTGCTCTTAATGCTTTGAAACCCGTATATGGCGATGGTAAAAATATACCACTGACGTCAACAATATCACCAGGAGTCATTGATCTGACTAGAGAACCGTTGACATGAATTGTCAATGTTCTTGGGATATGCCCTACTGGAACTTGTTGCGACAACTCTTGAATTTTACATTCTTGAAATGCACTAAATTTGGAGGCTCTAGTTGACATAAATAAACGACCTTTCGTTTGGTTTTGTAAACATTCACGAGACGTACATTCTGCTAATGGTGTAAATGTACGTGAATTAACTTCTTGAAAAATTTCATACCCACATTGATCACAAGTATACGCAATTACCATAACCGCTGGTTTTACATCAGACACTCTTGTAATGATACCTCTAACTGTGATTAGTTGACCTAGATAATCACCTTTCACTTGTCTTACTGATAATGGTTTTACCATTTGTACTTTTTTACCAATATCTCTATAACGACTAGCAAATCTTGTTGTTAACGGTTTGAAATAAAGAAAATAACGCCTTGTTAAATTTGCGGGAAAAAGTTCTACTTCATCTGCAGCTACTTCTGTTAAAATGTTCGAGCTTTGTGTGTCAGGATTTGAATCAACTAAACCTTCTTGTCTTATTTCATTTGCTCTATCAGAGATTAATCTTTGGTTCCTTAACCTTCTTTGATTCAAAATTACATCTAGTACATCATCTTTGTAATCAATCTCTTTCGTTGGTAGCGGTCTCACTTCATCGATAATTTTACTGAAGAGTTCGATGAAATGATTTGTATTTTCTTGAATTAAAGAGACCAAGTCAATTCTGTAACTTCCATTTATTTGTTTCTCATTTTGATATTGTAAAATATCATCTAGTTCAATATTCAAAGTATCAATTTCTCTATTGGATATCTTCAATAATAAATTCATGTATTTAGGACCTTTAGCTATAATATCTTCTTCCTGATCTATATCCATATCATCATCTTGATCTATGTTGATAGTTTTGAACTGAGTAATAAACGACCTCACTTCTTCATTAATTGAGTTATAATCTACAGGTATCTGAATGGAAGGTAAAACAGCACTCATTTGGTCTAATACTTTAAGCACTGATGGACAGCAACTATTATTTATGTTTTATTGTTCTTCGAGCTATGTTTGCATATTTTTTGAAAAAATCTAAAGTTTTTATTTGGGCTTTCCCTTTTAGGATATTAAATTACTATATCACTTGCAACGATGTGCAGAAGAACTTCTCATTGTGGAAAAGAAGTTAGTGAGCCTATATATATCTATGGACAGTTAATGAATGCGATGGGCTAAAAAATCATAATAATATAATGAATCGCTAAAGTGCCACTTGAGTGCTAATATACCTTTTTGCACCTCTTCACCTACATTTTCCATGGAATTGCCATGGAAACTCGGTTTCCGCTTTTTTCAGAACTGAAAAAGTTAGTTGCCATAACAACGGGGTTTTCACCATAATACACTTTTCTTTTTCTGAAGTCATTTTCAGATATATAAACAAGCCAAATTGAGTGAATTTAAGATCAAGAAAAATATCTTCGGTTTATTGATTTGTTCTGTTATGTGGTTTAGATTTTGTTCCTTTTTTGGTCTTGATGTGATGCTGCCAATTTATGCCAAGTTAGCCCATACCACTACTTTTAATAGAAAGCTACAAATGAACAAGGGTAAACTACTGTATTCAATTTATTTATCCATGGCGCTCATGCTCCCATTTGTACTGCCCGCTCGTAGATCGTTGTATCTAATAAAAAGAAATAAAAATGTCACGGTTACAAATATTTTATAATGATGCTCGATGATTAGCAATAAAATGATCTAGATTCAAAATTTGAAAGTTAATTTACTTATATAAACATGTATCGATTTAATGTAATGAAAGTTTACCTATAGCAGTAGTTTCAATCTAAATGCATATTATTTTGAACGTCTTGATTCTGTCTATTATTTTTTTCGGTTTCAGCTCTTCTAAGAGCCCTCCATTTTAACCAATGATCATATGGTGTCTTGCATAAGTCAACGCCATATAGGGCAGTGATAATATGGTCCATATAATAAATAATATGACCGGGCAAAAGATTCATAAATATTTCTAAAATACTTCTTTTCATGACAAAGTACATGACAAAATACATATAAAATGGCAATAATGCAGTAGCTACGTCATTTCCCCCAAACATTGGTATATTGATTTCATTATGTCTTTTTTTAAATATGAAGTAGACTAAATTTTCATGTAATATACTACCAATTGAAGCAATAGGTTGGATGTATGCACTCATCACGAGTATCATACTTAAAGTTAGAAACGATATCCACAAAAACTGTCGCTTATTAGGCAGGGAGTTCTCTAACAGGGCTAAATGATTAGCTGTCACAAAAATATTCATTATTGTCATCCACGTCAGCTCACCATTATTGAATAGCGAATAGAGCAGCCTTTCATACTGTTTCTTATGAAACACTAAATCATAATTATAGAGAGCCTTTGCTGGATCAACCATACCTGTTTTCATGAGTACTGAAAATCCTATACAGCTAACTGTCCAAATTCTTGTTACAACTGGAATATCACCAAACAGATTTATTAGAATACCCTCCATACCTCTTTCTATTTTATGTCAATATATAACACCTAATCAGTTTTCCAAATGTCAATCTTTTTTTTTTTTGAAAATCGTGTTTTGCTTCATGGAATTATCAATTGTCCTAAATTAAGTATTATATAAACGTTACAAATATAAATATATAAACTGTATGGTATAGATATGTTCTTGACTATGACTAATGAAGGTATGATTTTTTTTATTGTTTCATTCTAAATTGATTTTAATTCGAATCATACACTGAAATTTTTAATTTCGCCTGTATAATATGTGCGACTTGTGCATCTGTCTTGACTTCTTCTGCATCACCACTATTCGTTTTGATATGTAACTTGAAATTCTCTGCATCAATCCTTGGTGCTATCTTACTATGCAATTCATTATAAGTGGTGTTGCCATTCAACATTAGTGCAAAAATATCATTTTTATAGTAAAATTTAATCTTTGTCGGCCTTATTGGTGGCGGAGCCACACTTGGTGGCCTCGATTTTGAATTAGATGACGACAGAGATAGTTTTGTCAGTTGGTTGTTTAATTTCAAATCATCACTAGTTAAAGTATCATCATTCTGTTCACTATTTTCGTTAGTGCTAAAATCAGTACCATTTGGCATACCTTGATTTATTATATCAGTAAGTACCGCGGTGTCACCGTTGTCTTTACCATAATAATCGTCACTCTCTTCCCTATCGTAGCCATTATTCAATAATGCAAAAAGCTTCTGCACTGCGGGATATCTTGAAATATATTTAGGCAACTTAACTAAGGTCTCAACATAAATATTTAAATCCTCTTTACGTTTTCTAGTAATACTATCTGTCACGTATGGTACAGGCCCTGGAATATAAGGAATAATTCTTTTCGACCATTGGCCAGTGGAGTCCCTCAATTTTCCAGATTCAGATGGAAAATTATCTAATAGTTGAACTTGTAAGTCATAAAAATCTTGATAATAACGTTTTAAATATCTTAATTTACCATTACTCATTTCACAAACAACAGAAAACCAAAACTTATCACCTTCTAAGTCGTAGGAATTTACTGACGCCTGTATTACAGCATTCCCAGCGTGTTCTGATGCTGCAGAATATTGTGATTGAATTCTCTCTTCTGACGTAGTTTCATTGATGATTTGTTTAATAGAACCGGGATTATTTGGTTGTTGCTGCTGCTGTTGTTGTTGCTGTTGTAGTTCGATTTCACCTAACATTATATTATTGGCTTTGTATTTAGCCACATTAGTTTTCCATTCTTGAATTGTAGGTAGATTCACTGATTTAATATCATCTATAACCTCACTTCCGGTAGCATAACCTGTCTTTATATCAATAATGCTAACAAAACCTACTGGAACCAGTCCTGGTCCCCCTAATCTGCCAATTGGTTTAGCAATAAACCATTCATAATTATGATGTGCGCAAATAAAGAGATTTTCACCGACATATGCTGTTAATTCATCCGATTTTTCGGCTTTAAAATCATACAGTACAATCGCATACAGTGAGCCCATTTTATTTTCATCTAAACTGCTTGTAATCGAATTAGCAATAGAGCCAGTTCTTGCGTGACTATTTCTGTTCTGACCATTAGGTCTTTTATTGCTATTACTAGTTTCTATTGAAGAACGGTTCATTAACGATTGTCTTTTCTTTTCTATAACTTCAAAATACTTTTTCGGAACTAAACCTTGTTTACCAGTAGATGGATTTGATGCTTCAAACCATTTGTCATTTTCTGCAATAACATAGTAAAATTCACCTTCATTAAATGAAAGTTCATTACTAGCGTGAGCTTTATATGAACGAACGGCTTTAATAACCTTTTCAGGCGACGATACATCCTTCGAGTTATTTGAGCTGCTAAAACGATTCTTAATGGGTGAGGTGGATGAATTTGATGATTGTGACAAATATCTCGTGGGTACATTACTGCTATTTTTGGAACTAGGTATTTCTGAAAGCTGCGTTGGAGTTGAAATGTCTGCCGAAGTAATTCTACTTTTAGAGCCGTTACTTTCTCTTTTGTTTATCTTGAAAGTTTTCAGCATGTTGTTTTGTATAAGTCAATAATTGGATCCTGTTAATAATCGATAACTGTAATAAAATCGTTGGGATTTATTTGGTTAAATAAATATTATAATGAAGGTAATAACGAATATAAGTAAAAAAAGTGTTAATCAAAAGGAAGTACTAAAACTATGAAAAGAAAAAGAATGAAGAATGGGTATAATGCGTCAAATTTGAAGGGTATGTATAGCTATTTATACATCCAAAAATATTTTCATTCAAGGTATTTCGGAAATAATGAAAGCGAAGGTAATTTTATGATTTTTTTCTGAGAAATCCGGGTAAAGAGTGTACGTGTTTCTACCATCTGATATAATCAATGAGCTCGATGACTAAAATTAGCATCATATCAAAGGCCTTGGGTCATTAAACCAAGCAACTCATATCATTTAGGTAAAACTATAGGTGAGCAGCACTAAAATAAGTTTATAAAGAGTTATAAAAAATAACTGTATGTATAAATAATAAAATGAAAAAATAACTCGAATATATAACTGTATTACAAATAAACTACACCAACAAAACTTTTCTAATACATGTCTAGCTGTTCTTCTGTCATACTGTACTTAATCCAAGTTGGTAAACAGTTTTCCACATTCAAGTTCGAATATGGTGTGAAATGACCTGGCCTGCATTTACCATCACATCTTGTAGAACCTGGCTCGCTGTTAGGACAATTTGTGTAAGGAAAATGTTGATATGCAACATCTCTGAACCAATGAATCCTCGATTTATCAGCAAATAATCCCAAGGCAATACTACGCACAGGAGCGTCCCCCCATCTTTCGTAATAAAATCCACCGGTAGATTCTAAAAAGTCGACGTACTTTTCATAAGCTTCTGACCTCAAGAAATCCAGATTTGTAATTTCGAAGTTAGTCCAAAAATGACAAGTTGAGTACCCACTCATTTCGAAGTTTGTTGGCTTCTGCAAATTTTCCTTTAGCCACTCAATTGAACCATTTTCATTCAAGAATTGTGGATTTTCCTTAACAAATTCCATTGTCTTATTCCACAGCGATTTAACTGTCTGTGGTGAATCATATAAACTGATAGTAAACCCATAAATTTTATCATTCATTTCCATGAATTGGAAAATATCATAGTCAATATTACAATAGAAATTGACATCAGGTTCAATTCTCCAGGTATACTTATACTGCTTCAAAATTTCTTGATGATAGAAACCTTTGGAATAGAAACGACACATATTATGATATGATTCTTCTTCGACATGCTGTATAGACTCCTTGGACAGTTCTTTCATTGTTTCTGTATACTTTTTCTTATCGATCGAGTTTGGAATATTCCATTCTTCAGGTTTAATATGAGCAAAATTTATTACACGTTTGGATGGCAAAATCGATTTGATTTTGTCTTTGAACTCCTTACTGAATGGTTCATCATTCATAAATGTGTAAGGATAACCAAATTTGAAGTTGTATTTTTCTTCGAATTGCTGAATTGTAGAAACCATTTTATCTAAATCATCATTTTGGACAAGAGCTAAGATGGTCGCGTTTGCTTTACCTGCCAAGGGGTCACCTTGTCTAACCAAGTTATTTAATTTCGGTTCGCTAATTGACTTTTTTAGAGCATCCTTATAAATTTTAATATTTTCTTCAAATTTTGCTTTTGAGGATTTTTCATCGATCGTAATATCCTCATAAAGTGGATATTGTAATCTTTTGAATAATGTGTTCAGTTTTTCTTCAGCCTGTTCACTACTTGACACTTCATCGGAAATATTTTGAGTTCGATTGCCCGCACTCTTGGCTTGAGCTTCAATTTCATTGATTTTTTTACTGTTCTCGTTGTTGATCTTCTCACTTTTTTCTAGACTATTTGTATCATAATCGTCCAAAATTTCATCAATCTTATCGTCTTTTGGTTCTTCGATATCCTTTGATTCGGTAACAGCCTGTCCATTACCAGTTTCAGCTTCCTCATTGTTTTCGGTGTTAGACTGCTGTTCAGATTTGGAGTTTTTAGGATTTTCACTCTTCTTCTTTTCATTTTCTATATCTATTTCTTCTTCTTTCTTTTTGTTCTCTGTCTTTATCTTTTCACTCTTGATCAGATTATTAGTGTCATGATCGTCAATTATTTCGTCAACCCTATCATTTTTTGGTTCTTCTATGTCAACATCAATTTCATTTGACACCGATACTTTCGTAGCAGAAGTGATTTTATCTTTAGTATTACTTGCATTTGCAAGGACAGAGTGTTTTGCATCATCCACTTCATTTTGTTCTCTATTCTGGTCTGATGATGGATCATCGGTAAGATCTTCAATTTCAGGCATTTCAGTCTCTTCAAATTTGTTTTTAAATCCATTTAGCTTTTCTCTATCATTTTCAGGGACTCTGGTACTTACACCAGTATCAATAAGTCCGTCGTCATCACTAAGACGTTGCACTTCATTGGATTCATTGCCAGTTATATTGCTTGATTCAGCATCACTAATTTCATCTGATTCATTATCTGAGCCACTGTAATATTGGAAATTCTTGTAAACATGTTCTTTGGCTGAATTGTAATGTTCAAGAGCTTGATTATAGTACACTTCGTAATCTTGAGGTGTACCGATGCTACTGCGATAAATGTAAATGGTAACAGTAAGCCCAATCAAAAAGGTCAGTAAGACAATAGCCCTACGTGGGTGAATATTTCTCACTCTGATCAATCTCATCGTGAATAGGACAAAACAAACCCTTCTAGCAGAATTAACCTCCGAAAGTGGAATGCACCAATTTAATCAAAACAAAGCGAAAATAAGCAAAAACACGTCTTCTCTCTGGTCACAACAGTAGCCTTTTTATATTACCTTCGTCTAGAACTCCAAAACGCAAATCTTCCCTCACCGGAAGGTGTTACCCGCAAATGACGAATTTTGTCATTGAAATTTTAGTATGAATTCCAAATGGTGTAATGTAGAAGCGACTGCGATACATATCAACACAGGTACTGACCATGTCACAGAATCCACCCCAACCACCAAAAAATGTCAACAAGGGCAACACTGGTGGTCAAGGTCACCCACAACAAAACAAGCCCTCTGGACAATTCTCCGCACAGGATTTGAATAGAATTGTGCTAGAATATTTGAATAAGAAAGGTTATCATAGAACAGAGGCAATGTTAAGAGCTGAAAGTGGCCGAACTTTAACCCCCCAAAATAAGCAATCTAGTAACATGATAAACCGTGGTAGTAAACTCCCTGAGCCTTCAACGCAACCCATAACAGCTAGTGGGATGATTAGACCGGTGAGCAATCCTGTGATGACTACCAAGAGAAATGCGGAAGGTAATGCTGTGAGTAAAGAACTTCAAATATTATCTTTGCCACAAAATTATATCAGAGCTTTCACCATGTTGAAAAACTGGATTGACTCATCTCTAGAACTTTATAAATCTGAATTAAACTATATCCTATACCCAATTTTCATTTACATGTTTTTAGAATTAGTTAAGAAAGATGTCATTATGGCACGTAAATTTTTCGATAAATATTCACCAGATTTTAAAATTTTGCATAATTCCGAGATTAATAGATTATTTAGTGTCAATTCAGTTGATCATATCAAAGAAAATGAAATTGCCAGTGCATTTCAAAATAATAGATATAAAATAACAATTTCCAAGACTGTTTTCAGCTTGCTATTATATTTTCTAACAGAAAACGAAAGTATTGGGGGTATAACGATAATTGATATCATTAATGATAAATTAGATCCAAATATTGTACCAAGAGTGTATTCCAAATCAAAATTAACTGATGGTATTAAGCTGTTAACGGATAGTAAAAATGGCTCGAATTTAGAATCTGATTTAAACTCCATTCCTGTTGCATTGGGTCCTTTCCCTCAAGATGAAGATTTCGTGAAAGAAGTTGAAGCTGAGTTGAAAATTAAAGATGAAAAGGAAAAGGAGCAACAACAAGAAGCTGATGATTCTACTGGTATTAGTAATGAAGATAACACACCGAATGAAAATTTGAATAAAAATGTAGATGGACCCGAAAAACCAACACTTTTACAAGAGTATAAAGCACTAAATAATGATGTGAAATCAGAAGTTGCAGAAAGTACGAGTAATAAAAAGGATAAGGACATTAAGCCTGATAAAGAGAAGGAATCAACTGAGGATACTGTACTGCGAGATGAAAACTCTATGTCGATAACTCCAGGAGCAGTTAGCACACATGAAAAGAAAACTGATGAAACGGTTTCGACTAAAAAAATACGTAAACAGTTAGAAACAGATAATAAAGACGAAAAAATCAAATTAGAATCTCCTTCTAGAGATATATTACCATTACCTCCGAAAACGTCATTGGATATCAAATTGGAGATACAGAAAGTCAAGGAATCGCGTGATGCCATAAAATTAGATAATTTGCAAGTTTCTCTGCCTACAGTATGCATGTATACTTTCCATAATACCAATGGTGGTATGACTTCATTGGAATTTAGTAACGACTCACGTCTTGTAGCGGCAGGTTTTCAAGACAGTTTCATTAAAATCTGGTCATTAGATGGCTCATCTTTAGTCAATCCTAGAATACCAAGTTTCAAAAGACAAGAAATGGAGAGTACTGATCCATCAACCAGTACCTTAATTGGGCATTCCGGTACAGTATATTCCACAAGTTTTAGCCCCGATAACAGATTTTTATTATCGGGTTCAGAAGATAAAACTGTTAGATTATGGTCACTAGATACACATACAGCATTAGTAAGTTATAAAGGTCATAACCATCCAGTTTGGGACGTCAAGTTTTCACCTTTAGGTCATTATTTTGCCACGGCATCACACGACCAAACCGCTAGATTATGGTCATCAGATCACATTTATCCATTACGTATTTTTGCAGGTCACTTGAGTGATGTAGATACTGTTACATTCCATCCAAATGGTTGTTATATATTTACTGGTTCAAGTGATAAGACTTGTAGAATGTGGGATATTAATACTGGTAATTCGGTACGTTTATTTTTAGGACATAATGCGCCAATTTTAGCCACAGCGGTAACACCTGATGGTAGATGGTTATGTACCGGTAGTGATGATGGCTTAATTCATGTCTGGGATATTGGTACCGGTAAGAGAATCAAACAAATGCGTGGTCATGGTAAAAACGCAATTCATTCGTTTGCGTTCAATAAAGAAGGTAATGTATTAATAAGTAGTGGTGCGGATCATTCTGTTAGAATATGGGATTTGAAAAAGGCTACTAGCGAACCAGGCTTAGAACCTGAGGAGCCATTGAATGGTTATGTAGGGGACGTCACAACATCATTAAATCAAGATATCAAAGAATATGGCCGTAGACGTACTATCATTCCAACAAATGATTTAATTGCCTCATTTTATACAAAAAGGACACCTGTATTCAAAGTTAAATTCACCCGTAACAATATAGCGTTGGCAGGTGGTGCGTTTAGGGATATATAATTCGATCCATTATTGACAGTCAAGTAGTATATAAGTAAATAGATAAATATTTGTAATCAAAAAAAAAGTGTAATACTATGATGAATAAATGTTTGAATGTTTACCCCCAAACCAAAATTTTGAGGTAAGCCAGATACTTCAAGAGCAAAGGGAGAAAAATAACCAAAGGTTCAAGAAAAGAAGTGGGGAAGAAAGCAAAAATGACACAATTCCCCAGCGGGAAATCGGAGATGCGATTAGAAAATTGCATTACTGAAAAAATTGAAGATGAAAAAGGAACACTTTGCTTAAAAGTATCTGAAGTAAGTTTGTTGTAACATAGTGTAGTTACTAGCTTATTCTTACGATACTAGCATACTACTGTGATAACCCTATAGTTCAAAGATGATGAGGAATAAAAGTATGAAAGATTTAGGTAAATTACATGATACGAATCCTGTTCTGAATACTAATATAAGTGTTGAAATACCGGAACCAGCACTGAATAAAAAGATATTTCTATCTAGGAAACTTTCTCCGCAGACGAACCCGACAGCTCTCAATAAAAGTATATCGCTATTGAAGGTTAAGAAATTGAATGAAAATTCTGAAAGCTCTGATATAATCAATGGCAGTAAAGAAAATGGCGGCATTAAGAGGTATGATAATATGAACCAGTTGAAGAACGTGATAATAAATGATATAAGCCAAGATAGTGATAATAATTTAACACATCCTTATAGTAAATATAAGAAAAATAAACTTAATGGTAAGTTTCTTTACAACAAGAGTAATAATTATAACGGGATTAATAACGTTGACATTAGTATTAATGTGACACCGGCACGTAGTATCAGAACCAGTTCAAGTGGAACATCACATAAACAGGCAAGTGAAACACCATGGACCGCTATCGATACGTTGGATGATGTTAAAATTTTAGCAAATCAACCAAGTTATGAAACCCATTTCCAAAAACATTTTGAAGAACAATTGGCTCGATCACGTACAAGTGACATCAAACTACTTCAAGAGATGAGAAGTAGAAATGCCAGATTAATGAAGCATGATGTTAATGTTAATAATTCACTTTTTGAAGAGAAATCTTCAACACTAAATCGTAGTAATAGTAGTAATAGTGATATTACCACTAGTGATAATGATACTGATGATGGCTATTGGAGCTTCGACGAAAGTACTGTACCAGCTAGTATTTCAAAATATGCTGGGAGGAAGCATCGTGGTAATAAACTGAAAAAGGATGATAATTTTCAAAGAAGGGTAAAACCAACTGATGCACTAATTAAACTTACTGATAAACATAGGGGCCCCCCTATAAATTCAAGACATCGTGCTTCATTTGAAATAAATGTTTCCGATAATACACATATAAATGATGATGAACCCCATTATGTAAGTGATTACGTTGATAGTTTACGTAATATTCATTGTATCACTGAACGTGAAAGGCAATACGTGGAACGATTAGAAGACATTGTCAGAGATAGGATGAACCTCGTCAATCATCAAAGCCCATTGTAAAGGTGATCTCCACTGATAACTGTCACAGAGATCACCGTACGAAATAAATAGAGAATGATAACAAGGCAAACATCTCCATATTATGAAAGACTTCCAAACAATAGTCGTTTATCAATAATTTCTACTATAGTACATGCATTATAAAAGGGGATTGGATAGCCGCGTCACAGGAACAGCGCATGTGTTCGAACCCCATCATCTCACAGTACGTTATTCTCTCCCTATTCTAAAGACGTCTACCTAGATTTAGGGGTTTCTTCTGACAGCTTAGACAGCATTCGAAAAAAAGAAAAGAAAAAAGGAAACATCTGAACATCCGTACACCGCGCATCCCCTTTTTGATCACCACCAACGGACATTGCTTATAACACCGTTTTTTTTCAGGGAAGAGATGTTCACTACACTGGCCTTAAATCGCCGTCGCCAAACGATACTGAGCCAGTGCGGATATTGACACCGCGATGGCAACACGGTAGGAGATGCGGTGGTATTTTTGCGGGTTGGGGGCCCGACGGCAACATTAGCCCGTTCCGTCTAGTGGGCACACAAGTATCCCACTACGATTGCCAACCCTACGCAATTATTCAGGACACACGCAATGTGGAATAACTTACGTGGGCAATAGGAGTTCGACAATCCGATTAACACAATTTCCAGCAATTTCATTTAAATACATGGAATATTTCACTGACTGTAAATTGGTAATATTCTAATTTGTGTCTACAATCACGTTTATCAAAACTTTGAACAAAACTAATATTAGAATGTCATACTCCAATTTCAAGTTAGCTACTGAATTACCAGCTTGGTCCAAATTACAAGATATTTACAACACCAAGGGTAAGGATATCTCTGTTAAACAAGAATTTGCCACTGATGCTAACCGTTACTCAAAATACAGTAAGACTTTCACTAACTACGATGGTTCTAAGATCCTTTTCGACTTTTCTAAGAATTTAGTTAACGATGAAGTTTTAGCTGCTTTAATCGAATTAGCTAAGGAAGCTAATGTTACTGGTTTAAGAGACTCTATGTTCGCTGGTGAACACATTAACTCTACCGAGGATCGTGCCGTTTACCACGTTGCTTTAAGAAACAGAGCTAACAAACCAATGAAGGTTGACGGTGTTAATGTTGCCCCAGAAGTTGATGCCGTTTTACAACACATGAAAGAATTCTCTGAACAAGTTCGTTCTGGTGCTTGGACTGGTTATACTGGTAAGAAAATTACTGATATTGTTAACATTGGTATTGGTGGTTCTGATTTAGGTCCAGTTATGGTAACTGAAGCTTTAAAGCACTACTCTGGTGACTTAAAGGTTCATTTCGTTTCTAACATTGATGGTACTCATTTAGCTGAAGTCTTAAAATTATTAAATGCTGAAACTACTCTTTTCTTAATTGCTTCTAAGACTTTCACTACTGCTGAAACTATCACCAACGCTAACTCTGCTAAATCTTGGTTCTTAAATCAAGTTGGTGGTGAAACTGCTCATATTGCTAAGCATTTCGCTGCTTTATCTACTAACGAAACTGAAGTTGCTAAATTCGGTATTGACACTAAAAATATGTTCGGTTTTGAAAACTGGGTTGGTGGTCGTTACTCTGTCTGGTCTGCTATTGGTTTATCCGTTGCTTTATACATTGGTTACGATAACTTTGAAGCTTTCTTAAAGGGTGCTGAAGCTGTAGACAAACATTTTGTTGAAACTCCATTAGAAGATAACATTCCATTATTAGGTGGTTTATTATCTGTTTGGTACAACAATTTCTTCGGTGCTCAAACTCATTTAGTTGCCCCATTCGATCAATACTTACATAGATTCCCAGCTTACTTACAACAATTATCTATGGAATCTAACGGTAAATCCGTCACTAGAGGTGATGTTTTTGCTAACTACTCCACTGGTTCCATCTTATTCGGTGAACCAGCTACTAATGCTCAACATTCTTTCTTCCAATTAGTTCACCAAGGTACTAAACTAATTCCATCTGATTTCATCTTAGCTGCTCAATCTCACAATCCATTAGCTGAAAACTTACATCAAAAGATGTTAGCCTCTAACTTCTTTGCTCAAGCTGAAGCTTTAATGGTTGGTAAAGATGAAGCTCAAGTTAAAGCTGAAGGTGCCACTGGTGGTTTAGTCCCACACAAGATTTTCTCTGGTAACAGACCAACCACTTCTATCTTAGCTCAAAAGATTACCCCAGCTACTTTAGGTTCTTTAATTGCTTATTACGAACATGTCACTTTCACTGAAGGTGCCATCTGGAACATCAACTCTTTCGATCAATGGGGTGTTGAATTAGGTAAGGTCTTAGCTAAGGTTATTGGTAAGGAATTAGAAGACTCTTCTAAGATTTCTTCTCATGATGCTTCCACTAATGGTTTGATTAACCAATTCAAACAATGGATGTAAATTTGATTAGAAAATTATTGAAATCTTTCAAGAACTTTAATCTCTTTTCTATCTTATTTTGATTTATTTTATATATATTTCGAAATATATACTATTTAACTATATGTCCTTAATGATTGATATTTGATTGTAGTGTTTTATAAAAAGTCGTCTATTCTTTTTGTGGCTATTTGTTTACCACCTGCTCGTAGTTTACATTCTATTTTGTGGTCTCTTTGAGTTGGCAGTATAAAGATGATCTTATGAAAGTAAAAATTCACGTGAATTCTTTCGAAATTTTAAAGCTTCCAAAGTTTCATGTACTATCTTTCAGTGTGAAATTGGTATACAACATTATTTCATCATCTGCATTTCTTTGTACTTGGAAGGAGAAATAGCTATAATGTCAGGTCCTATTACTGAAGAGCTACAAGCACGTTATGCTCATTGGAAGAAGAATACAAAATTGTTATATGACTACTTGAATACAAATACCTCGAAATGGCCATCGTTATCATGCCAGTGGCTCCCTGATTTGGATATAGCTACTGATACACATAGGTTACTATTGACAAATTTTACATCTGGTCAAATCCCCACTGATGAAAGCATATATATTGCAAATATATCCACATCAAAACATTTAAGTTGGTCCAGTTTGAATAATTTTAATTTAGATGAGTTAGAATTTAAACCAGATAATTCAATTAAGTTCCCGACTAAGAATTTGACTAATGTAGTGAATATCAATTTCCCCTTCAATGATTGTAATAAAACTAGGTATATGCCTCAAAATTTTGATATTATTGGTGCGGCATCATCCAATGGTTCTGTTTATATCTTTGATAGGACTAAATATGGTTCAAGAAGAGCAAATAGTTCTGTTTACGATGTTAAGTACTATGATAGACATTTTGACGTACCAATACATTCGGTTGATACTGACATCAACGGGAATAATAGTATTGAAACTTTATCATTAGCCTGGAATAAAGAAAGAGAAGGTTTTCTACTATCTAGTTATTCAAATGGTTCCATAAAGGCATGGGATCTGAAAAAATTTGATCAAAATATGGTTGATGTAGAAACTGCAGTTTGGCAGTTTGAAACCTTTGATGTTAATGGAGTTAATGATATTGATTGGTGTCCTAATCACGATTCGTTATTTATTGCCTGTGGTGAACAGAATGATTCATTGGCATTATTTGATATAAGAACTAATGATTCAATTAAATCAAAGATACGAAATGGATTACATAATAGTGCCATAAATACATGCAAGTTTAATATAGAGAATAATTTCTTAGTAGCATCTGGTGATACTGATGGTATAGTAAATTTTTGGGATATTAGATATTTAAACTCTGAAAGGCCTTTACTGGCTATCGATCATGGTTCCTGTATATCCACACTGGAATGGAATCCAAATGTACCGACGGTCTTAGCCACAGCCGGGCAAGATGATGGTTTAGTGAAACTTTGGGATATATCTGCAGAAGCTTCCAAGGATAATCTAATATTTGTTCATGCAGGTCATATGTTAGGTGTGAACGATGTCTCATGGAACCTGAATGATCCATGGTTACTATCTAGTGTTTCAAATGATAACTCCATACATATTTGGAGACCCTCTGCAAACTTGGTGCAATCAACTTGATATATCCCTCGAGTGGTTATTCTTGTTTTGTTACATACTTATATAAGATTGTTCAAAAGTCAACCAATATTAATGCATGTTCTTATATTATTTTGATATCGTCAGGATTCAAACCCGCTAATTTCGGTACTACATCATGACGCCTCCTGAAAGCATGAAAGTTATATCTGACCTGTCTATGTCCTGGCGGTGGTTTACCATCTGGGTTCCAATCCGGATCGTAAAAAATACTATCTTTACCAAGAACCTCAGACAACTCCCCCTGATCTTTCTGCCTGCTACTACGTGTAGTCTTGTGGTGTGGCTCGTGCTCGCTATTCGGGTTCATGCCTGTCATCCTGGCGTTTTGCATCCCACTGGCGATGCCCTTCAAAGACAACAGGATTTTTCTTGAGATTATTTCCAATTTTTCAGTCCAAAACAGAAATTATTCAGAAGTGCTTCTTAAGAAAACAGCTAAAAGAAGCTCATCAGCTGTAGAAACAACACATAAAACACTGTTGTGGAATATGTCAGCCTTGAACAACACCAAGATGCAAAACTCAGGCCTTTCTCAACCAACAGAATTGAAACCAAACTTCAATGGGGTCCCCACACAAGCTTTAGGCGCAGTTCGAATGAGATTAGCGCAACTAACATCTTCGTTGAAGAAAATAAGAGATGAACTTACAAAACCAGACTTACCACAATGGCACTCTTTGCAATCACAACTGAATGTTACTTTGACACAATTGCTATCGGTAACGACTACTTTAGAACATTTTAGGGAAACTTTAGATTCTACCGTTATATATCCATTGCCGAACTTCCCAACAACTTCGCATGAAAATCTTTTAACTACTCTTTTAAGGAAGAAATATACACCGGAAGTGGATGAGTGGTTTAAAAGAGCAAAAGAAAACTGTGATATCGATTTCACATCAGTTACAGAGGAAAAGATCAACGATATAATACAAACTGATAAGAAAATAACAGATTGGGCGTTAGAAATATTTAGTAAAGCTTTCGAAACAAATGGTGCCCAAAGCTCTGCTGGAAGTGATGAAAATGACAGCAGTACAAGACCTGTAGAGGATAAAGATAAAAATCACTATAAGCCAAAAAAACCATTTGAAATAAATAATATCTTAAGTTATATATACAATGGTAATAACAATGATGCACAAAGTACGAATAACGTACAGACGTGAATATTCCTAACAAAAACAAAATAAAGCACAAGTTTTTCGGAGTAAAAAGCTAAAGCGTTCCCTTTAGTGCTACGGCAAACTCCTACATGAACATTACAATAAGAAATGTAAATCGAATAAAAAAAAAGTTTATAATTAAATAAAATGTATATATACAAGTTATAGTTAATACTATCTTCCTTCCCAAATCTATAAAATACATGTCCACGTAATTGAGCTTCTAGTTGATTCAAATCATGCACATACATTTGTACAATTTTCTCTCCATACACTAAATTCATTTCAGCCAAATTGTACATTTTTTATTAATATTACACTTGCTCCCTAGAAGTTCGTACTTCAAATAAGTTGATTCAGTATGACCTTATGAAACTCTTGGTCTATTTCTTTAATACTATTTTATACAAACCAAAAAAAGACTTTCTACATTAAATTCAAACCTCGAGAACAACAACCAACTAAGACAGAAGCTTGATAACTAATTCCCATGTACCAAACATAATAATGCTATTCGGTACAGTTCTCATAAGATGTGGTGTTAGACCACTATACATGGAAACAAAACCTTCCTCTTTTATTACCAATTTAAAAGTTTGGATTAAACCCTTATACTTAAGTTGGCCATTCTCCACTGGGGCTTGCCTTAATCTTGTTCTGACGACTTCATGTGGGTATGTTATCAATGATGCTACAAATTTTGCTAAACCTGCACTACCAGATCTCTGACACCATTCTTTAATCTTGGCAGATGTTGTCTTCTTATTGTCGATATTATGACCAAACTTTTCAATGGATCTCTGCTTTATCAAATGTTTCATTTGTTCGTAAAGTAACCATTGTAGAATTGATTCAATTGAGCCTAAATATGAAGCACTTAGACCTTTATAAAGACCTATAATACCTTCAGTTCTTAATACGCTTTTAAGACAGTCCCAGGAATTTTTGTATTGTCTTATATTATTCTTTTTGGCCTTATCTAATTGAACTCTTGTCTTGATCAGCCATATTGGGTTAGTAGCTGTAGAAGTGGCAATACCAGCAGTTGCAGCTGAGATTAAATGAATTACTGGTGATTCCATACCGTCATTGAACATCTTAGAGTAGATATCCTTTGTGAGACCATACGTGAAAAAATTTATACTTCTTGCAGGAATAACACCAACTAAATTGGGACCCAAACCTTTGAATAAACTTCTAAAACCTTCCACCTTATAGACATTAGCCAATATACCAAACGTTTCATTAAAATGGATGGCAGCTCTCTTAAAGGCCGAAGTTGATCCAGTTACTTTAGATTTGTACATATTCCGGTATAAATCACTTTGTAAACGTGTTTTCACTAAATCAAATGGACAAGTCACCACAGCACCAGCCATACCACCAATACCACCAGCTACAAAATGAACCCATGGTTTCACAGTAGCATGCGTTTCATTTTGTTTTAATGTTGCCTTGCTACTAGCATCTCTAAAATTAGACGCTTTTTCATCACTACCAAGAAAAGGTAGAGATTCAATCGCATGTTCTTCCAACTTTTCTAATGGCTTTTTACCCATATTACTCTAATAGATATTAAACTCTTGAAGATTGGGTAAAAATTGGTACCCTTCGAATTAAAGTTTTTACTTGCTTGCCATTCAGAAAGTGGTATTTTTCAATATATTTTCATTTATTTTTGTTTTATTTTTGTTTTGAAATAATTCATAAACTAGATGTAATTATGGCAGATTAAACCATTGCACATTCCGGCGGCAGATCGACTTGAAAGAATTAATCTGATTCTAAATTTCTCCTAAAAAGGTTATATAAATGAATTATATTTAAATTATAACTATCTTAAAAAAGAATGAAAGCATATAAGACCAAATAGATTAGATGAAGGTTTCGTATGGAACTGGAGCTAAAGTTTGTGGAATGTTACCTTCAGTAGAAACAACACGAGCTTCTCTTGGTTGAGCTGGTTGTCTCTTTAACTGAACAGCAACACCTTGAGCTTTAGCTTCAGCCTTCTTAGCAGCGTTAGATTTAACTCTTTCTAAGAATTCAGTTCTACACTTAGAGTGCTTAACATGTTCAACTCTAATGTTTAATCTTTTTTCAATGTATCTGTTACCAACCATTTTGTTAACAATAACACCAACGGAGGATTTGGTAATGTTGTAGACAACACCAGTCTTACCTTGGTAGAACTTGTGTGGCATACCCTTTTGGATAGAACCATTAGCCTTAATGTCAACGATGTCACCAACTTTGTAGACCTTTAAGTAAGTTGATAATGGAACGGCACCGTGCTTTCTAAAGTCACGTTGGAACATGTAACGTGTTCTAGATCTTAAACCATGTCTGTTTTAATAAATTTCAAAATTTGAGATATTCGGTTATACATAACTATGTAATAAGTTAAAACCATCAATTGGTTATTTATTATAATATTATAACGAAAATTTCCATTTTGTTAGTATATTGAAACTGTTAATGGTTTAATCATTTTTTTCTTCACTCATCAAATGACAAAAAACTTCGACTGGAAACTACTGAAAATTACCATATTTTATAGGTCATCTCATGAAATTTCATGAATTATTGCCCAGAACAACATTAAATGATGCATTTACATACGATTTACCCATTTTTGCTTACGATTCTTGCCTTATTTGCCCTAATAACCTTAGTGAAGCAAATTAATTATATTTTTCATTATTTTACAAGATTGCAAGTAATTGCGTTTGAAGCTAGGAAGAAGCCAGAAGGACTTTCCCTGTAGAAAAACCACCAATCTCCCACTAGAAAAAATGTCTAGAAGGACAGTCCACGTAGCTTCTTTCCGTTAACCGGCAGCGGTTTTAGGCCGAGCGTTTAATCTATATTTCGTGAAACGCCGAAATTTTCCAGACACTGAAAAACAACTTCCTAAATTTCCGTTTTTGGAAAGAAATTTGTTTAACTCCAAATGCATGGGTTTTATGACTGCGCTAGATTTGAAACATCTCCAATTGGTCAACTGGAGGGAGAAGAAAAAAGTATTCTACGACTCAACTTTGTGCTTACATTTGAGCCAATTGGGTTGAACTTTGATAAAAACCACTCTAGATTGAGAAAGTTATGAATGCTTTATTAATTCAATATACAATAAGTTCTAATATATAAAAAAATGAGATATCTAATAGTTTAATGTAAATACGGAATTAATTGATTTATTCTTCATCAGCTTCAGCATCACCTTCGGAGTTCTTACCAGCGTTCTTTCTGGCAACTCTACCTGGTCTAGCACCACCGAATGGAGAAGTAGAAGCGAAATCAATGTGCTTTTCAGAGTCTAATCTAACCATGAAAGATGGGATAGAAACAATTTGCTTACCAACAGCAATGTGTCTTTGAGAGATTAAAACTCTAGCGTGGTGGATAGACTTAGCTAAACCTAACTTGTAAACTTGAGTTTGTAATCTTCTTTCTAAGAAATCTTCAACTTTTAAAGCTAAAACATAATCTAACTTCTTCTTATCTTCAGATAAGACACCAACTCTGACTAATCTTCTGATTAAAGCATTACCTTCGAATAATCTCTTTGGATCTTTTTCATCTCTGGTTAATAAATCTCTAGCAGCTCTTCTGATCTTAGATAATTGGAAAGAAATTCTGTAAATTTCTCTCTTGTTCTTTAAACCGAATTCACCAGCTAACTTTAATTCAGCATCTAAACGAGAAGATTCGTAAGGTCTCTTTGGAGTAGAGTAAGTCTTAGAATAAGTATTTGGAGTTCCTATTTAAATAAAAAAAATACAATTTTCAATAGCGAAAAGCTAAATTTTGAAAAAGTAAATACAACTGTTAGTCAAAGATTCTCATTTGATAAATATTTGATTGATGAACAGTTCTCATAATTACGATGTAATATAAAGTTACTACAAGGAACGGGTTACAAAATAAATTACTATTAAATATTAATTTCAGAATAAGTATTAAAATGATATCAATGAAAAAATGGTAGGCACCACTGAAGAAATATTGAAAACAAAAATCATGCAGATTTTCACTTCGTCCCTCGTCAACAATAAATAAAATAGTTTTCATAGCAGTACTGAAGTGTCGGGAATTCAGTGTGCTTGAAGTATTAGATTTATAATTAGGCTCAAAATGCCAAAGATTTTCATTGTTCAGATTAATAATTTTCGTTTTCATTTTGAAATAACATATTTAATAGAGGACCCGAACCTCAAGTAACAATATAACACAAAGAATTATAATAACTTCAATGGTATCGGTGCATAAAAATGACTGATATCATTAAGGGTTATATAACATACTTGGCATTGCTACTGTTGATCTTGCTTAATGCAGATTGTGAATGAGGAATAATTGACAAATTTCATTTTGTATTTTTTTAAACGTTTTCGTTTTGCGTCATACTGAAAATTTCCGATTTTTCAAAAATTCAATAGCCAAGCAGAATTTCCGTTTTGGGAAATAATAAATTTTTTTTTAGATTTCAAAATGTTTGGGTGTTCAACACAGTCACATGAAAGATTCTTATCCTGTTGAAGCAGTAATTTCTGTTCTACTATAACAGCAATGGCAACTATCTGGAATGAGCTGTATGCAAGAAGAGAAGAACGCTTAGATGGCTTGAGGAAGAAGTCACCTTTTTATAATGGCTCTTTGAATACTGAGGCTAATAAATCGGGAAATTTATCTGAAACTGACAGGGAAACTACAGATGATGCAAAGTCAATAAATGTGTTTGATAATAATGAAGTTGCTGATATGGTTTTTCCTAACGAAGTCAGAAGCTATGCCTCGCAGATGAACTCACAATTGGATGAACTGGACAAGAGAACTGAGAAAGCTATCAAAAATCATCTGCAGAAAAAAATATTACAACAAGATGAGTGATTGATGCTCCCACGTACCAAATTTGCATAAATATTGTTTTGGAAATTAGTGATTTTTTAGGTCAATAAATAAATCGTTTAAGTATAAATATATGTATATATGTTTTTAGTATCAAGTTCATGGAGCGCTGTAATTCCATATTACGTTTTAGTTAATCTCACATTATCATTTCATCTTGTTAAGAAAATAGACATTTCAGCAGTTTGCTTTTAATGCCAATTCAAAGGGTGGTGACTACTTGATTTGATGAATTTTTCATTGTCAATAACCTTATACTACGGAGAAAAAAGCACTATAAAGATAAACAATTGCAAATATAAAGAAGAAAACAGAACCGGCTAAAGTGACATTTCTCATACTGATTTTAGTAGCTAAATACTTACCACCTAAGACAGCAACACCGGTACAAATGAAATGACCCATAACGGCACCACAGATTGAATACCAGTAGTAACCATTAGATGCAATGACAATGATACTAATCTGTGAACGATCCCCTAATTCACCAAGGAAATTCATCATAAAGATTTCAATCCATAATGGGGAAAAAATTAAAGAAGCCAAATTGAATAATTTATCCATAATTGTATTGGAATTATGTAATTTAACTGCTGAAGTAATACCATTTTCTACATCATTCATATTACTGTTCATATCTTTGATAGCAATTTCTTCCTCCACTGCAGTCATTTCTTCTTCTACACCAGCATCTTTTGACATGGCTAAACCTTCCTTCAATAATTTATAACCAAAAACAAAGAAAAGTGAACCAGCTAAGAATGAAGTGACACGTTCAGAAAAGAAGGTAACAAATGAATGGCCAATGATACCAGATAATACGGTCATGATGGCTAATGATGAGAAAGCCGATGAGAAAACGAAAACTGCGGAGTGACGCATAGCCATCAAAGCAGCAATTAAGAAAGTCTTATCACCGATCTCTGATAATGCAATCATCGAAACTGCAATCAAAAATGAGTTGAAACCTTCGTGATCTTCTGCTACGTTACTTCCTGTATTACTAACTCTTTCACCTGCACTGGAACCTGCAGCTGAGCTTGTGGTGGAGTCAACGGCAAACGCGATACCTGCGATCGCAGCAACTGTCAACAAACGATGGACGGTCTTCATTTCCGAGGTACAAACAGTAGAGTGGCGGGACCAAGCAACCTGGAGGCTAATTGTGAAAGTGTCTAACAAAAAAGTCTGATTTACAATTTGAGATTTAAATATTTTTCACTCATCGAAAAAACAAAAGTCGCATTTGTGAATTGCAGTACCATCGGCACTGAAATCCAGCATTTCAAACTTGTTGCTGCATTATGTAAGGCCTTTCTGACCCAGTGGTAGCGGTAGTCGTTATGGTATTCGTTGTACGCTTTGCAATCACCTGCTCTGTAGACTTTACTTGGTTCTAGCAGATTATAAGTGGGGCTAAGTAAAGGCCATAAATGAAAAAAATATTTATATTCGATGAGCGAAAATTGTAAAACATAATTTACTTGCCTAGAACAGAACAACCCCACCAGGAAATCGTACAGCTGTAAGCATGACAGTGCATCCAGATGTTGTTGCCATTGAAGAAGAGGATACCATTCAGGATTGGTCACAGGTAGCGCAATTATCGCGCAAAAACGCACAAAATATTCTGCCAAAGAGAGGTGAGAAGGAGTTTGAACCTGATGGAACTAATATGCAAGAATTACTGTTATACAAAGTGAAAAAGGAAATGTTTAGTGCCTTACATGATTCCATAAGAGGTACCATTGTTAAATCGCAAGTCATTGCAGTTTATATCCCAACAAGACATCAAGCTTTGATTTTAAACCCAAAAGGTACATTCTTGCAATCGATGGGTACAGTAGATAATATGGGTCAATCTTGGTTAAATATATATGAATTTCTTTATTTGGCAGAAAGAGGTTCTGTGACTCCTTATTGGGATTCACTTTATACGGAACAAGCTCCTAAGGAAAACACTCTGATACCGTTAGGTATAGAGGACATCTATTCATTTTTAAAGACACAAGATGAAATGAACACTTTTATGGTATACGCACATTTGAAAAGATTAGGATTTGTGGTTCAATTGGCTAATGAATTACAAACAACCTTTTATCCACCAATAACAAAGCCTAACATAATCATTGGTACTTTATCGACCATATTTGATCAGGCATCAAAAATCTTTCGAAGTACGAAAAGAAATTTATTTAATGGCTTATTTTACAATCATTCACATTACTCGTTTTACAAATACACAACTTCTGCACAGTTATACAATAATTTAAAATTATTAGTACCGTATGTGTTTGTGCCAAAAACAATAGCCGAATTGAGAACACAAAGAGCCGAATACAATGTAGAAAATACTTCGCAAATTTTTTTTCAAATAAAATTTAATGTATGGAAACCAGAAACGAATTTTAAGAAGAAAACTACTGAACTACCTGATTATCAAATTGTACTCTACGATAAAAATGATAATAATCAACATTTCCCCACTTTAGAAGATTTGAAAAATATCTTCAATGCATTAGATTACAAGTTTGATTTCTTGGATGATATTGAAGAAGATCCCAACTTTAACTGGGATAATAGTTCATTTGTTGATGGTATTTCAAGGAGAGATATGCTAAATAAGCTTCAAAAAAAAAAGATAAGTAAAAATAATGACCAAAAGAATGAAAAGTTGAAAAAAGAACCTAAAAAGATGCTTTCTAAGAAAAAGCAAAGGAAACCAAATAGACTAATATCGTCTCATGCTAGGCAATTAAGGAGATTAAAAACAGGATACAGATCATTCTTGTTGGCTGTGGTTGATAACGGTACCATAAGCTTTGTTAAACTTTGTGAAGCCGATTTTGGTTCAGAAGACGTTTGGTATGTTCCAACAAATAATAAATCTTCAGATGGAAACGGCAATAAAAGAAGAAATGATAAAAAATAATAAGTTTAGCTTAAATCATCATTCAGACTGAAGAACTATTACTGTACTGTAAAGCTGAAAGGTCAATAATATATGTTTATATGTATAAAATAAATGAGAGCACTTATATATAATGTCTTTTATAAAAAAAACATTAGAAAAATAATAACATCATAATATTCAAGTCTCGATTTTTGTATGATTTAAATAACATAACATTCGAATTCAATGCCACCAACTAAATATATTCCTTAATTCTATTTGCCATACTTAAAATACAAATTTTCGTCAAAAACCGGCGACTTGTTATAAAATGCAGTAGGATTCCTTCTCAACTCTTTCTCTTCTTCTTCAGTCGAAGCAGCTGGTTGGACATTTGGAAAACTTGTTGGAGCATTTCGTTTTGGTGGTAATGCAGGGATAGATGAGTAGGATGGTAATTCAGACGAGTGATTATTTTGTTGAGTTTGTGATGCAGGAAATGAGCCAGGGATATTTTGTGAAGGTTGGTGTAATGGATATTGAGGTTGTAAAGATTGCGTATCTGAATATGCTAGATCTGAAACATAAGTTCTTGCTGGAATAGATGGAGCAGCTGCTTCACTGTTAGATATGTTTAAATTTTCAAGTCGATTGTTTAAGCTTTCGATACGACTATAGATTGGTGGTTCATAAATCGATTCTGTTTTCTTGAATGGTTGATCAGGCAATGGCGGTGGAGCAGTTGTTGTAGCAATATTAGAAGCTTGTTTAGACTTTGCAGTAGAATCCAAAAGGTTTCTAGAAATAGTGTATAGGGAATCATAAAATTGTTTGCCCTTCTGAATATCTGACGCGAAAATATTAAAACTAACTGCAGCATCTTGTATTTTCGAAAAGAACTGTTTTCTATCATTTTCTCGATTTAATTCAGTGTCATCTTTTTCACGAAGACCAGATGTTTTGAATACGTTGTCTAATTTTGTTTTTATTTCGTCAATTAATAAGTTTTGTTTATAAACAGTAGCATCAAGACGACTACTCAATGGACTAAATTTTTCTAGTTCAGTAGCAAATAACTTGTGCATCTCATGTTCTGACATATCTTTCATACTAATCAGAATGGCTGTGATATCATCCGAATTCACCTTTTTTTTCAATTCCTCTAGTAACTCATTTCTTTCGTCATTAAGAATTTTTAGAGTATCAGAAAGTTGTCTAATATCTTTGAGTTCCGATAATATCCGTTCGCTTTTAGTGTCATCTATATCAAGCAAGGAAGGAGTATTTGCTTGATCTGACACTAACTCATTAAAAGATTTCCATAGCAGCTTCTCATTTTTCAAGAGATTAAACTCATTCATATGTGGTTTCATCAATGATAACAGTTTTTCATCAGATTTCGAAGCCTGTATCAAAGACGTCTTTAATTTAACATTATTCTCTTTCTGATCGTCAGGTAATTGGCTAATTATTGTTGCAATTGAATTTCGTTTTTCGGTTATTTCGCTAATCTGTGATTGGATATCGCTGTAGGGATTCGCTTTAATGGTTTTAATCCAAGAGTTCATCTGTTCCCTCATGAAATCAATCTCGGGGTTGTTATTAATACTGATATTGCCACCTTTATATTTTCTTTCCAAATCTGAGATCAAACGATAGATATTGGTGAATTCGATGAATGAACTATATTCTAAATTCGCTGTTTCTGTGGCTTCGACTTCCCTTCTCAAAAGGTTAGCTTTTTCTTCGGAATAAATACTTTCTTTCTCATAAATTTCCATAGGTACAATACCTTTATACAACACTTGGCATTTTTCATTTATCTTCTCCATATACGGTTTAGCAATTTCTGTCCATGTCGGATTCTTGATTGCATCCATTGATTTAACGGTATCCAGGGAAACGCTTGGAGGAATTGTTTCATGGTATATGTAATCGTTATCTTTGATTAACTGTTGTGTTTTCAAATTGATGGTTTCTTTCAAACCCTCAAAATCAACATGCTCTTTTAACCATGCCCTAAAAGGTAAGGCATTAATTAAAGAATTGTGCGATAGCTTACTGTAAGCAATAGCTTCTCCGAAATGATTTTGCTGTTCCAAGTAGATTGAGTGATAATGTGTTGCAATAGATCTGAAAAGGTACGACTTACAGCTTAAAATTGTTGACCATTTGGGGTCTCCAAATGATATTAAACTACCATCAGAATTTTTAAGAAAAGTCTCGCATTGGCTGTATAAGTGGCAAGCTGTAGTGGCCAATTTACTGATTAGCGAAGCTTGTTTCTCTGCGTTAGAACCATTGATTAATCGTAGTACGAAAATTTCTTGAGCTTCAACATGACATAGATTAGCCAAAAATTGGGTGTTCTCAGCATACAAATCAGCAGAAGGAGAGTTATTGAAATTTTCAGATAAGTATTGAAAACAACTAAAAGCCTTGGTTAAATACGTAATAGCTAATTTAGAATCCTCCTCCACCTTTTCACGGGCTAATTGATTGAAAATAACCGCAATATTATAGATAATTGAAGATTTTTCAAAAGCTAGAGTATGCTGAGTATATCTAGTATCCTTAGCGGTTGAAGGATACTCAGTGTCAAACCATGTAAATTTCATATTTAATTGTGAGCTCTTGTTACCTAGTCTTAAGCTTAATTGCTCTAAATAAGCAAAGTATAACAGATTCTGTTCTAGAAGTGCTTCAGCGGATAGCTCACCGTTCGCATTACTCCTAATGTGATTTAACTCCTTAGCTAACTTTTCATCGAAAAAGAACGACCATTGTTGAGCGCCATAGTTTTTCTTTAAGTAGTTAGATAAGCCTTTTACCCAGTCAGTACTATCTGTATCTCTCAGTAGTAATTCAATAATATAAGCCTTCATGTTGAACTTGTTATAATCGTATCTGACAACCTTAAGTTTTTATGTATATTTCAAATCAAATCTTATGAAGATTTAGTAATAAATCCGGGCAATAATTTACCATAACTTTGCTTCCCAATCACGTAAACCTAAAAACCTTTAAGCCCTAGCGTAAACGACATGTCACTGCTGATTGCTCGTCATGTTCGAATCAATGCGTGTTCTATACCACGTATCATATCATTCAAGAATATACGCTTACAAAATCGGCTCTGTGGTGTTCATGCTTCACAGATTCGGTTGAATTCCACTTCGCATGAAAGCGATAACGCAAAGAATAAAACAGAGAAAGCACTCCCTCAATTTGATCCCAGAATTTGGGGTGTTTCTTCACCCATATATATTTCTGCGTCTCGTTCAAAAATGCCTAGTATCTTCAAGGAACCCATGACAGTTTTAAGGACATGGATCAGGAAAATATATATTTTGGGACTAATGACATATAAAATTGGAATATTTCGTTTACAAACTCAACTCAAGCCTGATTTTGTTAATTGGAGAAATAAGGCCATCGAATGTTATGTGCAAGTAAATCAATCATTTAGTAAAGGTAATGTAGGCTCATTGAAGGATAAGATGTCAATTTGGGTTGAACAAGCTTTGAATGATAGAATTAAAACCATCCCAAAAACCATGCAAATGGATTGGGAAATAGTGAAGTTCAACGAATTACCAAAGCTTGTTTCTTTAGAGCCTATTATGCTACCTGGGCAACCTATGCATTATATTCAACTCGTTTATAAATTTAACACAAAACAAAGGTTGATCATCGTTGATGGGCCTAATAAACAAAACAAGCAAGTCAAGGATATAATAGACTATATGGTGTATTTAGTTGATGTGGCAACTAATGAGTTAAAGTTGGTTGGCTCAGTGTTTGAAAATAAACCGGGTGAAAGATTTTCGAAGATAAACCCGAAGGAAAGTAAACAAATCGTTCTTAAGAGAATGAAAGAATGTGGTGATATATTTAGACTGCCTCCCCTGTGACAATAAAGATATCATAAACTCTTGTATATAACTTTAATACTCTTGAAATTTTATTCAAAAAGGCTTAAATAAATTTTTTTTTTACCTTTAGTTCCAATAGAGGAGAGAAATTTCTAAAAAAATCATAAATTTCTTTGAAGCGTGCAGCACAATAAATAAGATAGAGTGCGTGAATATAGCATTTATTAAATAGGGCTTTTGAAACTTAGAGCAGATTAAGCAAGAACCAAGCTATTTTTAAGCTCTCAAAGTTTACATATTAAATATAATATTGACGAATGGTAGAGGTGTGGAACTGAAAGCAAAGTAAACCATAGAAAAACCACACAGTTAGGAAACATCAGCAATAAATATTAATTTTAAATATCAACTAAGTTACTATATGTTAGTTACCTGGTCAACTCTTGAATATTCAACCATTGTAATCGAACTGGTAGGTTGCTAAAAAGATACTAATTTCAAGACTGTTAACATCCGGACACCGTGAATATTTGGCTAAGCACCTTTTTTATGTGAAGGCGCATTTTTCCTGGTTTGCCAATCCCGAATTGGAAATCCAAGTGATGTCCAGAAAAACTGAAAGTTCCGTGAATTCACCTCACCGTGTTCATTGTGTGCAGGGAGGGACTTTCTGCCTAATGTTTTTTCCAGGTCTCACCAGAATTCGACATTAGGCAGAAAGCTATGGCATTCTAATGGGAAGCCCCCACCAAATGCCCACTCCAATTTTAGTAATTTTCCAATGATATTATTTGATAGTTGAATCAAATTGAGTTTCCACGTAATATCAGTTAACCGACAAGAAACAAGTGAGGCATCATGAAGGTATGTTTTGACGTTTTGCGGAAATAGTAGAGATTATGGTAGGAATAGAACGTTGTTATATTACATCATTTTTGTTGACTGAAATTACCCTTTTCATGCTCAAAAACTGGACTTAATTCAAAAAACTTCCAAACATAGCTGAGTTCAAAGTTACACCATTGAAGGACTGCAGGGTTGCATAAAGTTTAAATGGCAGTAATTTCTGGATACATCGACCTTTCTTCAATCTTTTCAAATTCATTGACATTGACGAACTATATTTTACTAACAGTTATTAAAAAACAAACAAACAATAAGTTATATGTTTATTTTAATCTTCCATTTTCATTATAGTTAAATATTTCTTACCCAGTTAATGGCTCTCAAAAGTGCATTGAAATTGATGACGAACACCGTATCAGAGTCTTCTACGACAAGAGAATCGGTCAAGAAGTCGATGGTGAAGCCGTTGGTGAAGAATTCAAAGGTTACACCTTCAAGATTTCCGGTGGTAACGATAAACAAGGTTTCCCAATGAAACAAGGTGTCTTATTACCAACTAGAGTTAAGTTATTATTAGCCAAGGGTACTTCTTGTTACAGACCAAGACGTGCTGGTGAAAGAAAGAGAAAGTCCGTCAGAGGTTCCATTGTTGGTCCAGATTTAGCTGTCTTATCTTTAGTTATCACCAAAAAGGGTGAACAAGAATTAGAAGGTGTTACTGACACTACTGTTCCAAAAAGATTAGGTCCAAAGAGAGCTAACAACATCAGAAAATTCTTCGGTTTAACTAAGGAAGATGATGTCCGTGACTACGTTGTCAGAAGAGAAGTTACTAAGGGTGAAAAGACCTACACCAAGGCTCCAAAGATCCAAAGATTAGTTACTCCACAAAGATTACAAAGAAAGAGATATCAAAGATCATTAAAGGTTAAGAATGCTCAAGCTCAAAGAGAAGCTGCTGCTGAATATGCTCAATTATTAGCTCAAAGATTATCTGAAAAGAAGCATGAAAAGGCTGAAATTAGAAAGAGAAGAGCTTCTTCTTTAAAGGCTTAAATTAAGTTAAATTAAATATAATTAACAATCAATTGTATCAATTCTTTTATATTTTCTTTAATTAACCAATCCAACGGTTTATATATTTAAATACTTCTAATAAAAAAACAGTTTACTCCATCTATCTATTCAAATTATTTTGCAGATTCAATTTTTTTAGCTACTTGAAAACTTTAACCATCAATTCTAATAACTTGTGAACAATGTGATAGGAGATCCTGAAAGAATACTTGCTTCTTGCAATTTTGTTATATTGTGATATCATTGCGTATTTTGAGTGAACGGAATGAACTATGTTTAATGACTCAAGATTGCCATTTTCCTGCGTTAAAATAAAGATTTACTATCATGATTATTGACAAAATATTTAATAAGCCTAGGCCGGTAAAGCACCAACCAGTTCCCATAAGATTACACATAGTGGAAATTATCAAAGAACTGATAGCGGCAGCGATATTTCTGAAACAACTACTCAAGGCGACACTACTTGCAGCCTTTCGAGATAACATCTCGGTCAAATATGTCATCGTAGTATTGTTACACCAGGTTAACCCACTGGCAATAAAAGCAGTAAACAGTAAAATTACAGGAATTGGCAAGCGTTCATTGATAGACCAACCATATCCAATACACCCTATACTATTAACAACAATTCCTACAATATTTAAAATTAGTCTTTTTTCTAAAGCAAATGGTTTGGAACCATGTCTACGTTCCCATCGTTTTCTGAGTAAATCTGAAAGATGTCCGCCAATTTGGGAACCAATCACCATAGCCAACCCTGGGCAAACATAGCATAGTCCAATCTTTAACATTGAATAGTTGTATTGTGTTTTTAGAAAATTCGAAAATGTGACACTAAATGCATAATAATTTGCAAAGAGAAAAGAATTTGCAATTGAAGTAAACATTATAGGTTTTGATTTAACCATCATCCAATAGCCTTTGAAACCTATTTTGTTTGGTTTAGGAAACAGTTCCTGGAATCTTGGATCGTCTGAACGAGGTTTGAGAATTCCAATATCTTGACAATATTTCCACGGTGCCTTGGTTGTCTTATGCTTTGGTTCAATAAGACCAGTATATTTCCAATTAGGGTCCCCATTGCCCACTATACATCTCAATGTCTCTGGTAAGAAAATAAAAACTAACAGTAGAGCAGCACCACTCATGATTGCCGTAAAACCAAATAACCATCTCCAGTTATTTTCGTTTATTAAAATTAATCCTGCAATAACCGGGGCAATAATTGGTCCAATATTTGGGCCCATCATGAAGTACGCAATTGCCTTACCTCTATTTATAGGTGAAATCAAATCTGTCACTGTTCCTGCACCCAATGCTATTACAGAACTTGAAGAAAAGGCTTGCATTATCCTTAAAAAAAATAAACAGCCGATATTTTCTGGCAGTGTCGCCAATAAAATATTGACGATAACCATCAGGAATAAAGAAATCAAGTAAAGAATCTTTCTACCCCCAAAATCTGCAAATATGCCCCAAAATAATGGACCTACAGCAAACACTGCCATAAAGACGGAAACGGTTGCATTAATTATTGCTGTAGTTGTATCAAACTTCTGCTGTAATAATGGCAATGCTGGGACATAGATATTTCCGGATGTTGGTCCGAGAAATCCAATAAACATAATTATACCGAATATCATTATTTTTTGTCCTCTAGAAAATGCACTATATTTCAAAGTATCAATTGATTTTCTGAATGCTAAGGTTTCCTTTGAAGTAGGTTCTTCTGTTTTATATTCTACGTTAAAAGTTTGATTCGTACCTTCATCATAATACTTATTGTCCTTTGCTGGTTGATCCGGGGAGTTTCTTTCTGACTCCTTTTCATTATTATCCCCGCTACCATTGTTGCCTGATGATTTACTTAGTGTACTGCTTGCTTCATCAACCATTTGAAAAATAGTATCTTATTACTGGAATGAAGTCGTCAAATACTTTTTTCCAGGTCATTTTTGAATTTGTGTCGTTTTTTTTGGTCAGATTGAAAACCTAGATAGAAGAAGGTTCATACACTTCTATTATATATAGTAAAAGGTGCCACAATCAAGGCAGAAGTGTAAAGTATTCTGACAATATTTAATTAAAGAACTTTATAGTACTACTGCTTGTTAATTTGCAGACTTTTGTCTGTAGAATGTTTGAAGTTTTTTGGTGTTTGGAAAATGTGGTATAATGTGCCATTATTTAACATTTCTTTCATTTTTTAAAGTTCAAACGTAATGTTCTTGTGTATATGTAATATCTCTTAACATAATTGCTTGCTATCTTATTGTAATAAGAAAAACTTACTTACAATGATATATGAAGTTTTATGAGAAAATTTCTTTTGTTTTTTTCAAGCACCTAACAACATACTTTTACCTTTCTAAAGAAGTTGTATCTCATGGGAAACTCACATTACTTTTTATTTCCTAAATATATATCCATATTTACTTATGTACAAAATAGTAAACCATTCACGTACCCTGCACCGTCTCGTTTTTCCTCAAACTTTGTCTTTGAGCATTGCCTTCAGGAGTAATTAGTGTATGCTTGCTAACTACTATTATGTCTCTCATATGCATCAAGTTGCTATAAGCCTGTTTAAATGCAACAACAATATTTACAAGATGGAAGACTTCCTTAAGTATGGAGAAGCCCACGTGAAATATATGTCTTTGCAAAGCTTTACTCCGCGATCTATGGTTACTTTAACCCATACACATCGGAGCTTCATCAACATGCTTCTTTGTCAGTCATAATATTCTAATCTTTGCATATATTCTCACCAGCATTAGTTTAAAATGATTGTACCATTAAAACTGAAATTCAAATAGCTTTTAGCTTTCGATGTGTTCTGCTGTTCAGCAGTTGAAAGTTAGAGTATTTTCTTTTTTTCATCCATATTTGTGTCATGGAGATATTCATTTCTTGAAAGGTCAATTATAACCACTGTCTTTTTAGTTTTTTCTTTTTATCTTATTCTTCCAACGTAATATCGTTATCTATCGTAAAATGGAATCAAGAGGTGTCGTCCAAGAACTTCTTCAACTGAAATATCTGAAACTGAACTGGACGGGGATACGAGGTAAAGTTTCCTTTTCTCTACTTTAGCGTATTTTACAGCAAAAGGTGGTACCCAGACTCTGCACCATTACTATATACCATCAATATATGAAAATTGCCAAAAAGTGAATATACAATCCCTTTCGGTGTGTTCTAGCTAGCATTATTTTTAATATGAAAGAGCTTTTGTAAGGAAACGTTTGAACCCAAGTTATCAATATTTTGCCTGTTCATTCATATGTTCTCATTAGAGAAGCACAAAAGAAAACAATACTGAGTTTTTGGTATATTTAAAAGACCTATTGAAAGAAGTTGACCATATTACTTTCTGCTTGATAGTTTTTAAATACTAATAATATACAATATATAGTTATAGAATAACAAATACCTATGACCAATCTTTCTTCAAATGATCAAAATAACCGAGTAATATAAAGAAATCTAATAATATGAGTTTGAATTACATTAAAAAGATAATGCTTATCATGAATAGAATTTATGAAAATGTAGTGTTAAGAAATGTACAATTTTGATAAAAAAAGTATGGTAAATCCCAATACGGTTGAAAATAGATGACTAACGGAAATCTGTCTTACCATTACCACGCTTACCACTGAATAAATGTTTTGGTAAGGACACGGTAGTATGTCTATCACCTTCACCTTTTCTTGCATGTCTATTTCTTTCTCTTCTTTGAAGCTTAGCAACTCTTTCAACTTTGATTCTATCAGATCCATCAGCAATACCATCTAATAATCTATCAGATTGTCTCAATTTACCACCATTTTCAGAACTGTTGGCAGCAGAGAATTCGGATGCAGCACCCATAACAATATCTGCACCACTTTCCACATATCTGTTCTTTTCAGCGGCAACTCTTTGTTTATCGTGTAATGATGATAAATCATGACCCAAGGTAGACATATGTTTTTCCATTTGATCGAATGATTTGGATAATTTGGAACGTGGCATTATAGCTTTGTTCTTTAGTGATTTTCTATTTCTAGCTTCCTTGATCATTGTCTTTTGTTTATTTCTAATCCATTCAGCTTTAGCTCTAATATCTTCTACTTCATCAGCATCATAACCGTCAAAAGTTTCTTCATCGTCGGAATCATAAAAACCTTCGTTTTCTAATTTTTCTTCTTCTTCTTCTAAAGCTTGTAATTTAGCTGCAATATCTGGATCTAAGAAATCATAAACATTTTTACCATCTAATATTTCTGGCATAATATCATTCTTCCAATCATCATCATCAAGAATATATTTGTCCTTCAAATTAATATTGTAAACACCAGCACCACCATTTTCACTTTCAATATCTCTAGCTAATTTTCTTCTATTTGGATCTTCTGAATCATATTTCTTTAGGTTTTTGAAAGATTCTGGAATAAATGGAGTTCTTTCGATATCATCTCTAGCTTGTGGTTTAGCTACGTGAATTTTGTTTAATACATTATTAATTCTTGTTTGTGATTTTAATTTATTTTCAATTCTGGAAGCTAATAATTTTTCACAAGCTTTATTTCTAACATCCATAACGTTATCTTCTAATTGACAAGAAGCAGTCATGACTTCCACACCAGGAACTTCAGTGACAGTATTTAGTAAATTAGCACGTTCTTCATCTAAATCTTCTGGTCTAATAATATCTGTCTTATTGATAACAACCATAACGGATTTATTAGCAAATAATGGTTTAATAGAATGGAATAACTTGACTTGTGCTTCCACGGTGAACCCACATTGTTCTGAAAGATCCATGAAATACATTACACAAGAACGTAAATGAGCGATAGCATAGATAGATTGCATTTCAATATTATTCATTTCTTCAGTTGGTCTATCTAAGATACCTGGGGTATCAATAGCTTGGAAACGCAAATATTTATAATCGAAATGACCCACATATAAAGATTTAGTGGTGAAAGCGTATGGTTGAACTTCTACATCAGCTTTTGTGATACATCTTAAGAATGAAGATTTACCAACGTTAGGATAACCACAAATTAATAAAGTTCTAGTGTTTGGATCAATAGATGGTAATCTACCAAGATGTTGACGAACTTGTTCTAAATAATTTAAAGGATCCTTTAATTTTTTCACGATAGTGGCCATTCTACCCAACGCAGCTCTCTTTAATTGTTTACATTGGAAAAGTGATTGACCGAATTTTAGTAATCTGTTATAATCTCTTGACACTTGTTCCACTAAACTTTTAGCACGAGACACTGCAGCTAAAGAGATCTTATAATGATTCTTTTCATATAAAGTATCCATTAAATCTCTATAAAATGGATGGATATCATTGATATTTGGGAAACCTTTTAGAATATCATCAAACTTTTCTTCAAAACCTTCAGCGGTGAACTTAACTTTACGCATATAAAATGCTCTGATTCTAGTAATCTTGAAACCGGGTCTGATAACTGTTGGAGTCTTTCTTTGCGTCCTGTTAAGAACGATATCTAGAAGATCATTAGCAGGTGACACAGTAGGAATATCTTTCCAGGATAATTGCATTTTTGGATGAATAGATATTTAAAGAAAAGAGACAATCCTTTTGCAGGTATGGCTAACAATAGTATGATTCAGAATAAGTTGCTATAATGAATAAAAGTACTTTAATTTTCCAAGCGATGCGATGAGCTGAAAAATTTTCTATCGTGTTTTACGAAGTTGAATAGTTGAATTTTTCGGTTTTCAAACTTTGCGATGAGTTTTTTTCTTCGTAGTGAAATTTGTGTTGGTTTTGTTGTTGTTGTTGTTGTTGTTGCTGGTGAGGGCAGTGTCTTGTCTTGATGTATCTGCAGGTAGATGGGGGACCACTGACTTAGAGACCGCCCCTTCGTGTGTTTCTGTGTATGCATATGCCTGTATGCATATAGTGTGGTGTAGATAGATGTGTCACGTGATCGTGCGGCGTAATGGAGTTTGTCCTTGCTGTGTGACAAAGCATTACCCACAGTGTCCGTAATGTAATAGCGAGTCTTCATGCTCGATGACCAGTATCGTTGTGCTTGTCCTGAAGTGTTTCTTGGTTTTGTCAACTTGATAGGATACATTTTTCTTAAGGTGCTTATTCTTGATCCGCAATTGGCAAATTACGAAAAACGATATTTATCATTTCATATTATGTAGCAATCTATGTATTCACATTCTTGTACCTTCATCTGAATAAGAAACAATGGTGGACAAAAAAACTAACCAAAAGGATGATACAAATCCATCCAACACCGACAACCAGGCGGATAATGATCTCATAGATGATAAAACTACAATTGCTCCTTCTGTGACTTACTCCAGAAATAATCACACATTTTCCACAGCATCTACTACAACTGATATTGACTATATAAATGATAATATCAATGGCTTGCAAAACAGAAATACTGCCAAAATTGGTAAATTGAAAAAAGAGGATAGGCAACTAATCAGTTCACAATTGAACCAATGGAATTATAATAATAATAGGACAATTCTGCAAAGATCAATACTTCAGACAAACCAGTTACTTATTGATATTGCCAAAGAAAACGAAAAGAGACCCATTTATATCGAGAATAATAATAACAATGATTTACACATACTGAAAGTAAATATAAAATTAGTTGGTGAATATCACAATAAGAAGAATAATAACAATAACAATAACAATAACAATAGTAATACCAATAACTACACTAATACTAATACCAACTTCCCCTCACTTAATCATCTAGACAGTGCATTGGATTTGACATTACAATCAAGCCACAATAATAGCACAGCTACATTACAAGATAGTTCAAAAGATGATAAACTATTAAGTAAATTGTTTAACACTAAAATTGAATTCGTATTAACTCACTTAGCCTCTTTACAACAAAGAGTTAATGATGTATCATCTAAAGTATTCATCACTGGTGATGTCAATTCAGGCAAATCATCATTTTGTAATTCACTTCTCAAGAAAAAAGTGCTACCAGAAGATCAATTACCATGTACTCAAGTGTTTTGTGAATTAAGAGATTTCAAAGAAAATGAATTTATTGAAGAAATTCATGCAATTCCTTGGTTGTCAATAAATAATAATAACCACAATAATGTAAAGGAAAGTGTTTCAAGATATAATATCAAAGATAAATCAACTTTTGTCATTTATCCAATTAACCAACTAAATGATTTGGTTTTACAAAATAATAAATATTCAATGCTTAAAATTTATATTAATGACGATAAACGCTCGCCTGAAGAAAGTTTATTGAAAAATGGAACTGTATCAATTTCATTAATTGATTCACCTGGATTGAATATGGATTCTGTACAAACTTCGGAAGTTATGGCAAGACAAGAGGAAATCGATTTAGTAGTTTTTGTAGTGAATGCTGAGAACCAATTAACACTTTCAGCTAAGGATTTTATTGAAGTCGCATCAAAGGAGAAAAAATTGATGTTCTTTGTCATTAAAAAATTTGATAAAATTAAAGATAAGCAAAGATGTAAGAAATTAATATTACAACAGATTGAGCAATTATCACCAGAAACATATAAGAATGCCGCTGATTTTGTTCATTTTTTAGATTCACCATTTGACAGTTCTCATTCAGAGGACAGTAATCCCAATAATGATAATGAGAACCCTGATGAGAACCCTGATGATTATCCAAACGATAATGATCCCAATTTTAATCATTTAGATGCTTCTTTAAGAAATTTTGTCTTAAAGAGAAGATCGATATCTAAATTGTTACCAGCTAAGACATTTCTTCATAAAGTGGCCACTGATTTAATTACAATTTCTCAATCTAATTTAGAAATATTTCAGGACGAGGATAACCAAATTAAAAGAGATTTATCTGATTTAAAAGATGATGTTATGGAGACTCGTAATTATTATAACAAATTTATTACTCAAATTGATTCCATGGTAGAAACTACAATAAACTCAACTTATTATTATACCAAGGAGAGTATTTTAAATTCATTAAACATATCAATGTCTAACATCCCTCAGTATGAAGGTTTCTCCAAGATCTATGAATTTATAATGTCCACTGAACAATACATTAAGGAACAAGTAAGGGCAAGCATTATAAATAGTGAAAAATATGCCCGTGAACAAACTTCATTGCAAGTGGATAAAATTTACTCACTGGTTAATAAAGAATTAAACAATGAATTTATGGAAGAAAGAAAGTTTAATAGTAATTTAATGTTCACAAGGAATTATCACAATTTTATAAGACAAATATATCTACCCTTACAAATTAGTGATTTGTATGCACCCACTTGGCCATTATTCTTCCAATATATTGGTATTACCAATTTAAATCCATTTAACTTTTTCAAGAAAACCAGTTCCCTCGAAGATGTTGATATTAAAGAGCTCGATGAAGAAGATGTTGTTGTTGAAGATAATGCAAATACTAGTACTGGTAATGTTACCACAGCTTTAGAGTTAACTGATTATCCATTAACGAAATATTTAAAGCATCCCTCACTTATTTTTTCATCAAAAATTCCAACACTAGCAATTTATTCTATTGGTGGTTCCAAAGTAATGAATAATCTAATCATCAATGGATTAACGTCGTTTTCCTTAAAGACATTGACTCAAATATCGGGCTCAATTATAATGTTTGGATCCTTACTGACCTTATCATTTTTGATATATGACTTACCCAGAGCACTACCAATAAACTTAATTAACCGTTACAAATTGAAACTACAGGAGTTAGATTATATTCATGCTAATGCAAACCGTATCTCCAAAGAGGTAAAGGACGTCTTTAAAGTACCCACACGTGAAATTGTCAAAGCGTGTGAGTTGATTGTCAATGCGAAGGAATCGAACAAGATACAACTAGAAGATAAGAGAGATCATAATCGTATCTCCATTGCGTTCTTCCAACAATTGCTACAAAGATCAAGACAGCAGAAGGACATTATTGATTCAATAAGCTTGGAAGTGGATTGAATCAGGTGAAGAGAAGCCTATTGATTTACACCTCACGGTTGACAAACTGGAGGCTCTATCTTTTGTTTTACGTTGTGATAGTTTGACCTGAAATGGTAAAAAGCTACGCCCGGATCCGCCACGGGTGTCACTTTCCCCGGAAAATGCCACGGCGTGGTTGCCAAATGGCAAAAAATCATGTAAATAACTACTTCGGGCCAGTCGCTTCGAGCCGATCCGTTACCGAGACGGAACTAACGTTTTTTTTGCATATGCTTGATAAAATTGTATAAATGCAATCCAGAATACTCAAATACAACACGCTTGTCTTTCCTGTCTAGAATTTGAAAAACTACACCTTTTGCTATCTGAGTTCTGTAAATAACCAACTGCCTTTCTTTTTTACTCGATACAATTCTGCCCTAACAAGTTTGCAACAGTGAATTGGAAAAAAAATGAGTACGCAACATAATAACATAAACACATGGCCCATATTTAACCCTTTACATTGGGGTGTAAATGGGACAGCGACACATAAAATAGGTGACAAAGGTACCGTTAATTTAGTTTTGAAACCAACCAGTGAAACTACTTCCATGACAGATGATAAGACTCTTGATTTAAGTGAAGATAAAAATCAGTTATCCCTAAACAAGTTTATAGATAAGTATGTTTCTGGGTTAGCCAATGGTGCTAGTTTTAATTTGGATAAGAGATTGTTTACAGGTTATTTACAAACTATGTATTTAGGAGCTGCCGATTTCACTAAACGTTTTCCTGTCTTTTACGGTAGGGAACTTGTTAAATTTAGCGATGATGGTATCTGTTCTGCAGATTGGGTTATGAATAATCAATGGGAGGAGAAATATGAATTTAAAATTAATGACGGTAAATTTGATTTAAATCAATTCAAGATTGATGCGGAGGCAACACATCCAGAAAATTGGCCACGTTTACATCCACGCACAAGATTCTTAAATAGAGATGAATTGACTCAATTAGAAACTGAGCACAAGAATACTAATAAACCATTAGTTGTTGTGTTACATGGATTAGCAGGTGGATCACATGAACCAATAATCAGATCTTTAACCAGTCATTTATCTAAAGTGGATGATGGTAAATTTCAAGTTGTTGTATTGAATACAAGAGGTTGTGCACGTTCAAAAATCTCTACGCGTGCATTATTTACAGCTTTCCATTATATGGATATTGATGAATTTTTAAATAGAGAATATGCTAGAAACCCCACTAGGAAAATATATGCTGTTGGTTGTTCATTTGGTGCTACTATGTTATCCAATTATTTAGGTTTCGTTGGTAGTAAAACACCTTTATCTGCAGCATGTGTATTATCGAATCCCTGGGATATGGTTTTAGCATGTGAAAAGATTAGTAATGATTTTTGGTCGCAGAAATTATTTAGTCAAAATATCACACAATTTTTAGTTAGAATGGTTAAAGTTAATATGAAGGAATTAGAAGTACCAGAAGGTACTAAACCCGAATATGAGCCAAGTGTAGAAAATCCATCATATTTGGGATTTACGCAATCCAATTTAAACAAAGCATTTAAATTTACAAAGATGGAACAATTTGATACAATTTTCACAGCACCAGCATTAGGTTTCAAAGATGCAATGGACTATTATGCACATGCTGGTCCAATTAATAGATTCGATAATATAAAAATACCATTATTATCCATAAATGCAATGGATGATCCAATTATTGGTGATGAACATATTGCTAAGACTCATATTGATAAAAATCCAAATGTTATGGTAATTGAAACAGATTTAGGTGGTCATTTAGCGTATTTACAGGGAGACGGTGATTCGTGGGCCACCAGAGAAATTACCAATTTTATTAGCAAATTTGATGAGTTGGTGTTATGAAAAGTGTATGCATCCTTTCCTGGTCTTCGGAGCAAAAACTACAAGCGAAGACCGCACATTAAACGTTATTTTTTTCTTTTTTGGATCTTGAATAAGTGCTATATATAGATAGTATGTACGTGTTTGTCCTTCCAACGCTATGTTATGGTTTGTTTACCGATACGAAAAAGAGCTTTTCGAAAAATGCAAATGGAAAATTGAAAACTTGGAACAACCAGTGAGTTCCAGAACCAGTTGGTCATTAGCTCTGTCTTGGGAATACCCTGCTGTTACCAGAAGGTATTAAGGTGAACTGAAACATGAACCCCAAACAAGTTGGTTTTCTATCACTAGTGACCACCATCGCGATAACCGTTTTAGTCGTTTCGAGCTTTATATACTGCTATGATGATTCCAGACTGATATATTATTGGAGCTGGATTTGGCTCTTACCTTTCCCTGTTTGGTGCTGGGTGGTGACCGCATGGTGTGACTTTCAATTATACTCGCATGCTAAACCTATAGGTTACTGAATTGGTTCATGCAATGTAAAGACAAGAAGGAAACAGTTACAGAGAAGCTTTCAACTGCCAAGGAGTGATTCCAATGCAGGCGTAAAAGCATTCGAGGTTGCTGTTTTATTGTATGTGGAGGAAAAATAATGTTATATATTCAGTTCTGTTCGAATGAATGAATGATTCATGAAAATTGTGTATTTATTTTTCTGTTTTCCAATTTGTATTTAATAGTGGGAAGGAACCATAACGAAGTTTTGCTTACGGTAACTTCAGTTGTATATCGACAACAGCGAGGGTAATAACACATTTTGTATAACCATGCCACCAGTGAGACAAGTGTATGGCCAGCAGCAGGAAGCCAGTAATTTTGATAAATTCAAAATGGGGTTGATGATGGGTACGGCCGTTGGTGTTTGTACTGGTATTATGTTTGGTGGGTTTACCATCTTGACTAACGGTGCCGGACCAGATGGTGTGATGCGCACTTTAGGTAAGTATATTGCTGGTTCTGCTGCCACTTTCGGTATGTTTATGTCGATTGGGTCAGTGATAAGAAGTGAAACACCCGAAAGTGATAGGTTGGTGTATCATAATGAAATTAGTAGGTTACAACAAAGAGCTAGATTTGAAATGTGGAAAGCACAAAACTGTTTCAGAAAGTAATTGTTTTAATTAATTAAGTGCATATACGACTCATATATAAAGAACAGAAAGAAATTATTCAAAAAACTAAAAGAAAAATTGAAAGAAGGCTATATTCTCTTTATCCTGGAAACCTTTTTTCATTTAGAGTTTTTGTTTACAACTTTTGTAAATTCATTAAATGCTTCATCATCAATTTTAAACGTGTGTAAGTCTGTCTGTGGGAAAATTCTATTTTCGATGTCAGTTTTAAAATTTTGTAAAGCTTGTAAAGATTGATCCATAATTTGGCCATATCTTTTAACAAATTTGGGACCACTGATACCGCTATGATTTGTTGTTTGTAAACTTAATAAATCTGATATGACAAGGACTTGACCGGATGTATAATTACCGGCACCAATACCAATTGTCGGAATATTTAAATTTTGTGTTATAAATTTAGCTAATTTCCATGGTATGCATTCTAATATTAACCCCCAGCAACCAATTTTTTGTAAAGTTTGTGCTAGTTGATAGATCTGTAACATTGATTGTAAAGATTTGTTACCTTGAACTTTGAATCCACCCAATGAATTCATTCTTTGCGGTGTCAATCCGATGTGTCCCATTATGGGGAAACCTCTATTAATTAATTTAGCTATCAAATTTATTGTGTAGTCATCGTCAATAGTTGCACATTCCAATTTCAGTGAATTGATTCTTGAATGTAATTTAGTTATTTCGATGGCATTGCCTATGGCGGTGGTTTCATCTTGTTCGAATGATCCATAGGGCATATCACATACAATGAATGATTCACCTTTGTATCTTAAAATAGATTTAATATGATACTTGAATTCATCCATGGTCAATGGTACTGTCGAATCATAGCCTAGTGTGGTCATTGCTAGTGAATCACCGATCAATAAGATATCAATATTTGACCTTTGGACCCATTGAGACGTTATGAAGTCATGTGCCGTGCACATTGTTATTGGTTTATTTGATTTATATTTCTTGTTTAAATCATGAATTGTCAATTGTCTAGCGTTGGAAGATGGTGTGGTAGAATATGATTGATGATAGGAGGTGGGTAATAATCTGGAACAAAGTAAGCTAGTACTCGAAAGTCTACGACCAGTAAGCGTTGCCGGAAGTGTGAATTTAAGAGTGGAAGGTACCATTGTCTGTTGTGTAGTCGGCCGTTCCAGCTGCTTGTTTTTTGGTTTCTTTTATATGAGTTATTTTTTTTTTCCTGTTATGGTTTCGCGATGACTTCAAGATTTCACTTCTTGTTGAAAAGACCACAAGGAGATCTTACCCTGCAGAGATACGGTTGCGATCTTGTTGATGTTGTTTTTGTTGGTGGTGTCGATGCACATCACGGGTGAGTTTTCGTCCACTTTCAGTTCTTGTAAAACGTCTGAAGGGTTGTCTATATTGTACAGAAAGACATTTCCCCTGTTGTCCGCGTTGACCAAATATGTCTCTTTGTCAGTATAAATAAAATTACAATCACCTAAATATTTTTTAGCGTCTTCGTTGTTATCTTGTAAATTTTCATCCACTGGTTTGAAGGTTTTCACGACAATACCATTAACTATATCCCAAATCTTGACAAATCCATCCCATGATTTCACGAGTAAAAATTTACCATTGAATGAACAGACTACTTTATTTATTTGTACTACTCTATTTTCGAAATTCCAGTCCTTATCGTATGTTAATGTTTTTAAACAAAATCCTGTAACAGAATCAAAAATTCTGATCAATCCATCCAACGAACCACTACACAGGATGGAATTATCACCGAGGGGTAAACTAATGGAATTAACTAATTCAGAATGTGCAGAAATTGTCTTTAATAATTTACCATTTAAGACATCCCAAACTTTGATACTTTCATCCACTGAGCAAGAAAAAAGTAAATTACCCTTGTTGTTATAGATTAGATTAATTACACTCATCGTATGACCGATTAAAGTAAATAGGTGGCCCCATTGTAAATGTGTGATATTGATCGTATAGTCATCACTTGCGGTGGCTATGCATTTGTTATCTGGTGACCAAACCAATTCAGATATTGGGGCTACATGATTAGTGGACAAAGTCTGGTAAGGTGTGTGGTGTGTGGGAGTGGTTGCGGAAGTATACAGATCCGTGTTTGTAGTGTTCAGATCATAGATGATGATGTCCGTGTTCGATATGGTTGCGAGTTTGGTGGCATCGGGTGAGAATTTCACAGTGGTGGATAGATTCTGTGTGTTATTGCAGTGGAGGTTCCATTGTGAGACTAAGTGGAGACCCATAGTACTAGAACCCTGTGTTGTGTGCTACCCGTGCAGTATGGTGTGGTACAGTATGGTATGGTATAGTGCAGTGCAGTGTATGTTACCCTTCCGGTGGCAAAGAACCGAAAAACGAAACGAAACAAAGCGAAGTTTCGAACTTTGACGTGAACGCACCACCGAGACAGCACACGAACAACAACACGAACTATGGCTTTCAACGTCGTCCCACCTGCCAGCTTCAAGAGCTCGATCAACTCGCACACCGGGGTGCAGCACCAGTCGAACACAGTGCAATCGCTGCCAGACACTCTGCGTGAGCAAAAGAGCTCACAACCGATCACACAGGACATCAACGAACAACACAGTCTGCAAGGACATCTCGCACAGTACGAGAATGTTCAACGTGCCAGACAACTGGAACAATACAGAGATATATTCGGCATCGCAGAGCCCACTAAGAGGATAATGGACCTGCAAATAATCGAGAGAACAGATTTCAACCCACTAAATGCCAATAATTTACACAGCGATATCTATTTGAATAAGGACTGCAGTGTGGATTGGGAAGACATCTACAAGACAGACAAGGGCTTGGTTACAGATGTGGACAACAGCAACGTGCATGATGCGCTACATGAGGCCATCGAAAGAAGTGTGGGCATTTGAAATGGGACGTAGATGTATGTACCAAACTCTATATAATGTAGGTATAAAGTAAATTAAAATAAGTTAAGTAAAGTGAAGTAGAGTGAACTAAATGAAGTAAAGTACAATAAGTTCAAGCATGAAGAGTTACTAAAAGGACGTTCTTCCCACCGTTTACTCCAGGCTCCTTCCAGACTCCTTCCAGACTCCTTCCAAACTCCTTCTACGCTCCTTCTACGCTCCTTCTACGCTCCTTCCAGGTTCCGCCTAACCTCAACAGAAGTCCCCCCGCGAAATGGCCTTATTTTTTTCGTTTTTTCAGCATTGCAAATTTTCAATTTTTTTTTCCATTGCCAAAACTTCAAAACACAGAAAGGAAACTTGCCATTCCCCCCCCCAGTGTGGTTACACTATACTTCCAACAGCACACATTTACACTCACACTTACACAGGGCATTGCACTATTTTGCATCGCTTTCTCTGTGCTCCTTTTGCCAACTATTCCCTACGTATAACCACTGATGGATAATTTGAATAGTAAAGCTCATTTGTTTGGTATAAACACCAACACCAATGCTAGCACCAACACAACCACCGATCAGTTTAGCAATACTGTAAATACCAAATTCACCCCTTCAAATGCCACCAATAATGACATTTTGCTTGAGAAAAACTTTATTAATAGCTCAAATATCAATAACTATAACATTTTACCACCACAACAACAACTTTTTAACCCAATTTCAAGAACTTCTTCATCATTAATGGATTCTTTAGGCATTCAAAGACCAGCTTCTCCGTTTAACCAAATAAACAACCAATTTACTAACAATACCAATAACAATCAATTATCAAGAATTCAATCAATTTTTAGCGAAAATTCAAGTAATAGCACTCCTCTACAAAATAATAACATACCATTATATTCGAATACTGGTGAAAATATTATATTCAATAACTTAATTTCCTCAAATTGGAACTATATTGATAATCAAAATAATTTACAAGGCCCATTTAACACTCAACTAATGTCACAATGGGTTCAAGCTAACTATTTTCAACCTGATTTGAAAATTATTAGAGTTGATAATACCATTGTTAATAATACAAGTAATAACCATCTATTAAATATAACTAATACTATAATCACTCTAAATGATTTATTCAACATTACTAATAATTTTATTGACCCTTTCACTACTTTTGATATCATGTTAAATAATTTTAATTCATTCAATAATTCTAATAATGCTTCTATTAATACTGATACTAATAATATCAATACCATAAATAATAATTCTTTACTTACTGAATCATCAAGATTGGCTGACAATAAAGAAAATGCTACATTGAAGCTAAATACAGACTCAATTAATAAAAAATTAAATAAATTTGATATAGAACCCATTGCTGACATTAATTCACCGGATTACACATTTAACGAATTAATTAATTTTCCATTAACCCCCATTGACTTAACTAAAATTGATTTATTAAATTTTAATATAGATTCTCTAAGTTTATCAGATTTTAATTTTTATCATGAAATTTCAGTACCTGTACCTTTACAAAGACAACATAAGATAAAATTAAACTCAAATGATAACATTGATACTAGTATTAATGACTCAATTAATGATATATGGAACTTCAAAGAAATCAATGTAAAGGATCATTCTATGGAATTAGACAAAATGAAAAAATTAATACATAAAGCTAAAAAGGATGTTATCAAGCAACAAAATGAATCAATTAAACTGGAAAAGGCAAATTCTGTCGCTAAAGAATTATTAATCATGGAGGAAAATGAAAAATCCAAACAATTTGAAAAAGTTAAGAAAAGGAATGAATTGAAAAGACAAAAGAAATTGAAAAAAGAACAAGAAAAACTTTTAAGAGAAAAGGAAAAAATTGAACAATTGAAACAACAGGAAGCCATCGAAAAATTGAAAAATTTAAAACTTGAAAAGGAACCTGAACTTCAACCAGAATCCGAACCTCAAGTTATAAATAGTCAGTCAAAAATTAATACTGATAATGAAGCCTCTAGTAAATCAATTAAAACAGGCAATTCAAATAAAAGTGATAAAATTGATAAAATTGATGACAAAAAATCAATCAAATCTAAACCAGCTCCATGGGTTAATAAACCAAAGGATAAACCAATCCCCTTAAATTCATTTTTAGAACTACAAAAGGATGAAGAAATAAAATTACAAAAATTGAAACAGGATAAACAATTAAATGCAATTAAATTAACAAATGAAATCATAAAGGAGGAAAACGAGATGATCGACCATAAAAAAATTCTAAATTGGGCGAATAAACCACCTGTGTCTAAACCAATCAATGTTATTAATATCAAAGAGGAATTAGAGAAAAGTAAATTAGAAGATTTGAAGAAAAGAAGTAAATCAACCACACCAATACCTGAGATCATTACTGACATTAAGGGTAATGACTCTCAAATCTCAGATCCTTCATTCATCAAGGAACAACAAAAAATTTGGGAAGAATTGAAGAAGGGTAATAAATCATCGATTGCTACTCGAGACAATAATAATGATTCTGCTTGGACCACGGTTTCTTCTAAAAAAACCAACACAAATTCTAGCACAACCGCAAATATTGGTAACAATGTCATAAAACCAAAGATTAAACCAGTCGTATCTACTAATAAACAAATTGGTTCATCGAATAGTATCCCATCATTGAAAAATAAGTTTACCTCTGGTATGGGTACCATTTCGTCAACACAATCTAATAGTAAAGTTGGACCTGTGACATATCCAGGCAATTCATCAATTTCAGCAAGACAAGATTTCTTAAGATGGTGTAAATCACAATTAAAATTAAATGCAAATATATCTAAAATTGATGTATTAGAAGTACTTTTAAGCTTACCCGCGGGTCATGAAACTAATGAAATTATTGCTGATACTATTTATTCAAATAGTTCAGTAATGGATGGTAAAAGATTTGCACTTGAATTCAGTAAAAGACGTATCGAATGTGAAAAGCAAGTCAAAGATCTATTAAGTTGGAGTGAAGCTTTGGCTTTACCTGAAGGTAATGATGACGATTGGGAATTTCAAGTTGTTTCCAAAAAGAAAGGTAGAAAATATTGATAAGCTAATAGATACATTTTAATTTGTTTTCATTTTTGTATATTGAATTTTGTAAATTAGAAATTGTGTAAATTTACTTGTATATTACATTTTGAATTTTTGATTATGAGACTAGGCACTTTTTTTTCTCTTTCATTCCTTGTGACTCTTTGGGCAATAACTAAGCCTATAATTTATTTTCAAGGTACATTTGATTTCACCATTAATTATAGTTATGTATATTTGAGAAATATATATATACTGTTATTATCTTAGAATTATATAATCTGTATCAAGATAAAAATAAATTGAAAAAGCTTTAGTTCTTCAAACGACCATTATCATCTAAGTGTAAATCCCACTCTTTTATACATGTATCTCTACGAGCCAAGATAGAAGAATAACGTCTACGCAATGCTTGATTGAAGCAGATTTCTTGACATAGACCAACAAATAATTGAGCCCAACCTGGTTGTAACGACTCAGCTTCTTGAATACATTCTTTGAATTCTACTTCAATCAGTTTTACTTCAGTTTGAAAACGTTTCCAATATTCTTCACCAACAGAACCGTTCTTATAAATTGTTTCCACTAATGGTGCTAACTCTTTCATTTTAAACGAACGTCTTATAGCTTCAGCACCACGATTTAATAAAGCAGCTTTAATTACCTTTTCATGGATCTTGACTTCATTTAATTCTTGCATATCTTTAATCTCATAATATAAATCCTTTGCCGTGCTTTCATCAAAGATAGACTTTAATTGTTGTAGTTTTCTAATTTGGTTTTGCTTATAATAACGAGAGAAGAAGAATAGTGATATTAACAGGATAGCACCATATATAAACGGAGTGGAGAATGACGTGGGGACAATTTTGGTAGCGTTTTCATCGGCGTCAAATGTACCGTTAAAGAAAGTACCGTTATAGAAAGTACCATTATGGAAAGTACCGTTATTGAAAGTACCGTCGGCGAAAGTATCATTAGTGTTGAATTCAAAGTTTTCTTCAAACTGTGTACCGTTGAACTCAGCCATAATGAAGTGCTACGCTGTTGTTTTCAAAGTGAATTGATAACTGTCAGATATGCAAAACAAGTCATTTATGAAAACGTTTAAAATTTAATTTTCAAACAAAACTTTTCGAAATTTGAAACGTTAGAACTTAGTAACCCAAATTTGAGCAATTTGGAAGGGCCAAACACACTGATGTTGTTGAGGTTTAGAAGTAGAGATGGTATGTTTCGTGTGCAGTGTGATGCACAGGACACTTTTGGTAACGTCTTGGACCAATTAGTGCCACAATTACCTCAAAATTTGAACTTATCTAGTTTTGCAGTGAGTGACAAACCCGGTGTGGCCGCTGAATCCGTCAATAACTACACCGCTAAGACCGTCAGGGATATGAATTTGGGCCATGGTGATGTTGTCTATTTGTCATATGAAAATGCTAGGGGTGCTGAGAATAATAATAACAATTCTATAAAATTTAAGGAACATGGAGCCCTGGGTGGAAGAGCTGGTGGTAGGGGCCCCCTCGATGTTAAAGAATTACACATTGATGTAGAATTAGAAAAGGAAGATGGTCTTATTCCTCGCAAAAGCTCTACTCTTTGTAAGCATGGTGACAAAGGTATGTGTGAGTATTGTTCACCATTGCCACCATGGGATAAAGAATATCATGAAACAAATAATATTAAGCATATATCATTCCATTCATATTTGAAGAAAATTATGCAAGATACCAATAAGTCCAATGGTTCATCGTATATTCAACCGTTGAGTAATTTGAATTATAAGATCGATAAAAAGTGTTCTAATGGTCACGAACCATGGCCTCGTGGTATTTGTTCCAAATGCCAACCTTCGGCAATCACATTACAACAACAAGAGTTTAGAATGGTTGATCACGTTGAATTTCAAAAAAGTGAAATTATTAATGAGTTTATCGAATCATGGAGATTCACTGGTATGCAAAGATTTGGTTACTTGTATGGTTCATATGACAAGTATGACTCTACACCATTAGGAATTAAGGCTAAAGTAGAGTGTATCTATGAACCCTTACAACATGATGAACAAGATGGACTAACTATGGATATGGAAGCAGTGGATAGAGAAATGGAGAGAATTGATCAATTAGCTCAAGAATTTGGATTGATTAGGATTGGTATGATTTTTACAGATTTACTAGATGCTAAAAATGGTGACGGTACTGTTTTCTGTAAAAGACATAAGGATTCGTATTTCATAACATCATTTGAAGCAATAATGATGGCTAGACATCAATTAAAACATCCAAATGTTTGTAAATATAGTGAACAAGGTACATTTTCATCAAAATTCATAACTTGTGTTGTCTCTGGTAATTTGAAGGGAGAAATTGATATTTCTAGTTATCAAGTATCTGAAGGCGCTGAAGCCATAGTTGATGCAGATTTTATTGATGGCTCCACGCAACCATCCATGGCTTTTATTAATGATACAAATGACGATAGATACGTACCAGAATTATTTTATATGAAAAAAAATGAATACGGATTAACTGTGAAGGAAAATGCTAAGCCTGCCTTCCCCGTGGACTATTTGATCACATCATCATCTCATGGGTTCCCAAAGGACGATACACAAAATACAAACGTTTTTGAAACCAGTACTGGTTTCCCCTGGACTAACAGGGAAAACATGGGTCAGTCACAAGATTACAAACAATTGAGGAAATACATTTTAGAGAGTGCCCTGAACGGTGATTTTACCGAATTGGGGAGGAAAATATCCAATTTCCATTTCTTGCTCTATGTCAATTCATTAGACATCTTGGGTCAAGACGAGATCAAACTGTTGTTCAACGCTGCTGTGGAAAAGGATGCAGCCAAACGTCAGGACAGCTTATTCCAGCTCGTCTCGTCTGGCGGCTGGCAGACACTGGTCATGATCCTGCAAGAAACATTGTGAGAATATCCGCGCCGTATGTAACCTCGTGGCCTACCAGGCCGGATTGTTTCCCATCATACCATATCATATCATCTAGTAAGCAGCTGGGTGTTGCAATGTGATCGCTGTGGATCGACGCGATGAGCTTCGTTCGGCCGAGCTTTCGAAATTTCCAGAACTCTCTCCCAGATTCCATCGCTTTCTACGACGTGAAAATTTTTCCCATTTTTTTCAAATAAAATTTGGTTGAAAAATGAAAAGGTCGAATTTTTTAATTTTTTTTTTGAAATTAACCAATTTCGACAAGTAAGAGTCTACAAGATGTCCACTCCATTTGGTTTAGATTTAGGTAACGACAACTCCGTCTTGGCTGTTGCCAGAAACAGAGGTATTGATATTGTTGTCAATGAAGTTTCCAACCGTTCCACCCCTACCATTGTTGGTTTCGGTCCAAAAAATAGATTCTTAGGTGAAGCTGGTAAGACTAAGCAAACCTCAAATATTAAGAACACTGTTGCCAACTTCAAGAGAATTCTTGGTATGGATTACGATGATGTTGATTTTGCTGAAGAAGCCAAGTACTTCAATACTAAATTAATCAAATTAGATGATGGTAAGATTGGTACTCAAGTTAGATTAGCTGGTGAACAACAAACTTTCTCTGCCACTCAATTAACCGCTTCATACATTGACAAAGTTAAACAAACTGTTATTGATGAAACTAAAAGTAATGTCAGTGATGTTTGTATCGCTGTCCCAGTATGGTACACTGAAGAACAACGTTATGCTGCCGCTGATGCTGCCAGAATTGCTGGTTTAAATCCAGTTAGAATCGTTAATGATATTACTGCTGCTGCTGTCTCTTATGGTATCTTCAAGACTGATTTACCAGAAGGTGAAGAAAAGCCAAGAATTGTCGCCTTTGTTGATATCGGTCACTCATCTTACACTTGTTCTATCATGTCTTTCAAGAAGGGTGAATTAAAAGTTTTAGGTACCGCTTACGATAAACATTTCGGTGGTAGAAATTTTGATCATGCCATTACTGAACATTTCGCTGATGAATTTAAAGATAAATACAAGATTGATATTAGAGAAAATCCAAAGGCTTATTACAGAATTTTAACCGCCGCTGAAAAATTAAAGAAAGTTTTATCTGCCAATACTGCTGCACCATTCTCTGCTGAATCTGTTATGAATGATGTTGATGTTTCCTCTCAATTAACTCGTGAAGAATTAGAAGAATTAGTTAAGCCATTATTACAACGTGTCACTGAACCTGTCACTAAAGCTTTAGCTCAAGCCGGTATTACTGCTGAGGAAGTTGACTTTGTAGAAATTATTGGTGGTACTACTAGAATTCCAACTTTAAAGAATTCCATCTCTGAAGCTTTCAATAAACCATTATCTACTACTTTAAATCAAGATGAAGCTATTGCTAAAGGTGCTGCTTTCATCTGTGCTATTCACTCTCCAACTTTAAGAGTTAGACCATTCAAATTCGAAGATATTCACCCATACTCCGTCTCTTACTCTTGGGATAAACAAGTAGAAGATGAAGACTCATTGGAAGTTTTCCCAGCTAACTCTACCTACCCATCTACTAAGATGATCACTTTACATAGAACTGGTGATTTCACTATGGAAGCTAAATATACTAATAAAGAAGTCTTACCAGCCAATGTTCCAGTTGAAATTGCTAAATGGGAAATTTCTGGTGTTGAATTAGCTGATGGTCAAGAATCTATCCCAGTTAAATTAAAATTAAGATGTGACCCATCTGGTTTACACATTATTGAAGAAGCTTACACTTTAGAAGATATCACTATCAAGGAAGAAATTCCATTACCAGAAGATGCTCCAGAAGATGCTGAACCAGAATTCAAAGAAGTTACTAAGACTGTTAAGAAAGCTGATTTACATATTGTTGCTCATGATTTCTCCTTAGATGACAAAACTTTAAATATTTTAATTGAAAAGGAAAACGAAATGGTTGCTCAAGATAAATTAGTGGCTGAAACTGAAGACCGTAAAAACACTTTAGAAGAATATATTTATACTTTACGTGGTAAATTAGATGAAGAATATGCTGATTTTGCCTCTGATGCTGAAAAGAACAAATTGAAAGAAATGTTAACTAAAGCAGAAGATTGGTTATATGATGAAGGTTTTGATTCAGTTAAGGCTAAATATATTGCCAAATATGAAGAATTAGCATCTTTAGGTAACATGATCAGAGGTAGATATTTAGCTAAGGAAGAAGAAAAGAAACAAGCTTTAAGAGCTAACAAAGAAGCTTCTCAAATGGCTGATTTAGCTGCTAAATTAGCTGAACAAAGAAAAGCTGCTGCTGAAGCTGAAAAGGCTAAGGCTGATGAAGGTGATGCTCAATAAATTTAATAAAATTAAATTTTGAACTTTTTCTAAAAATAACCTTTATTTGCTTATCTATCTATTCCTTTTATAAATCAAACATTTGGTTTAGTAATTTCAAGGCATATAAATTTTGACATAGTTACTAAAGCTGCTGTTACGTAAAATAATAACTTATTGATAAAAAAAACTCTGTATATTTTCACTATATAAATATAAATTATTATATGATGATATTTTAAAAAAAAAATCGCTCTGTGTTTCATTATACATGTTAGATTTGGACTGATAATCTGTAAGAATATATTATTAGGAGTAATATATACATATATATATATATATATTGTATTTATATTACGATTGTCATGTTTTAGTTGTTTCTAATTTAGCAAAAATTAATCTTTGTGAAATTCTAGATCTAGTGAAACATTCCTTTGTATCTGTTAATCCGATTTTATTCCAATTCGTGTCACAATATTGCCATTCTTGTGTAATCCAATCATCCTCTAGCCAATCCCATTCTAAGGGTATTGTTTGAACCAATTTATCTTTCGTGGCACAAGATTCATAATTGTCGTTAGACAATTTAATATAAGTGTTTTTTCTTTCGAACGGTAATAATTTTTTTTTCCAATCATTATAATACCATTTCCTTTCATTTTCCTGTATAATTATTTCTAAAATTTGATATTGGAAAGAAAGATTATTTTCGACAACGACAAAGACCGGCAGACTCTTATTATTTGAGTCATAATTTCGATTAAGTTCAGATAATATAGCTCTTATTCTCATAATGAAAGTGAATGTCTTATCACTTTTATCCATGCCAAGAGAATCTAAATCTAAATTAATTGTATAACCAGATTGTAAATTATCCTTCAATCTGATAGAGATGTAATCTTGCAAAGAGTTTATCATATTAGAATCAGATTCTTTATCTTGGAAACCATGGTATAAATGTCTTATGCAAACGAGTCTCCAAAATAATAATCCTGTACCTTGTACCCAATATGAATTGTAAAAAATGATGGTTAACATAATTAAAAGGATATAACCTCTTTCATCTAAGATGTTCCATTGAAAGATGAGTAAAAAATGTAATGGAGTCAGTAAGGAAACTATAGTAATTATTTTCCTCCATTGAAATGATTTTGTACCAATTATGGAACGTATTTGAAAGCGAATCACGGTAAGTTTATTGATTACACTGGTTAATAAGTAATTGAGTTGGTCCATTGTAGGAGGTTCATCGTTTTCAATATGTGTTATAACTGAGACTAAGTAGTACACGCATGATATTGTGTTGAAATAAGTGGACCAAATACCGAACAACACGACTAAAAACGATTCCAAACTTTCAATAACCAAATGATCCAAAAGCAGAAATCTCAATGCGAAAATAAACAAAACTGTATTGATAAAATTCAAAGAAAGTTCGTTGCCTATCCAAAGGAAGAAGTTCAGAGAATGGTCTAAGATGACCAATAGCGGATAAATCCGCGACAAGTTGTGTAACAAATCTGCAGACAGATCATCCGTGCGTAATTCTACCACTTCAGAGACAAGATTAGCCCTCATACCGTACGCCCTGTCTGAATTTTGTGTTGACACAATTTGTGTAAACTCATCGATTTATTTACTGCAATTTGAATTTCGAATATTGGATATTTTTTCAGCAAGAAAAGATCCAAACTGTCAGTGGAACCCACGGTAGGATACAACACAGTGCTTGCTTCGAGTTGATCCGCATGGCCACCAAGCGTCAGGGCAAGCTGCTCAAGAAGAGACCCACGTTGAAAACGCTCAACGGTAAGCAGTTGAAGAGCACGTTCTTCGTGAAGTCACAGACGCCATATCTAAGCGCCCTGAAGAGGACAAAGAAGATGCTGACGAAGCTACCTCAGGGACAGCAGTACGTCACACTATATGCTATGGGGAAAGCTGTCACTAAGGGGCTGTCGCTGGCGTGTTATTTCCAGCAGCGTTCGTACCGTGTCTGTGTGTTGACGAAGACCGTCGAGGTCATCGACGAGGTCATTGACGAAGACGAAAGCGCAGCCTGCGTGCAGGACACAGACGACGTCGACACGACGCTTGCGTTGAGGAAGCTGAGCGGTGTCGAGATCCGGGTGCACAGCTTGTGACACCCCCATAGAGCAACAGCGATCGCTAGCATATGTATGTATATAAACTGCAAGTAAATAAACCAACGATAATATAAATTTTAAACTCGATACTTTGAAGGCGTCCATTAAATAATACCACACACTACACCGACCACAATGACACAGCTGGAAGACTGGCAGAAGGCTAAGACCATTGGTATCATTGGTCTCGGAGATATGGGGCTGTTGTATGCGCAGAAGTTCTCACAGGCTGGCTGGAAAGTAGTCGCCTGCGACCTAGAGGAAAAGTTTGAAGCGTTATCCGCATGTCATCGAGACGAGCAGTTTACCGTGGTTAAGAATGGTCATTACGTTTCTCGTTGTAGTGACTATGTCATTTATAGTATAGAAGCTGCTAATCTGGATAAAGTAGTTTCATTGTATGGTCCTTCTACCAAATATGGATCCATTGTGGGTGGTCAAACAAGTTGTAAGAGTCCCGAGATTAAAGCCTTTGAGAAGTATCTACCTAAGGATTGTGAAATCATTACTGTACATTCGTTGCATGGACCCAAAGTCAACCCTGAAGGTCAACCTTTAGTAATCGTAGATCATAAGAGTAATAATCCAGATTCATTAAAACTTGTCAATGCCGTCTTATCTTGTTTGAAGAGTAAACATGTGTATTTGACGTATGAAGAACATGACAAGATTACCGCTGATACACAAGCTGTCACGCATGCAGCATTTTTATCCATGGGGTGCGCTTGGTCCAAGATGAAAGTTTATCCGTGGTTGTTAGCTGAAAATAAATGGATTGGTGGATTGGAAAACGTTAAAGTTAACATTTCATTAAGAATTTATTCAAATAAATGGCACGTTTATGCTGGATTAGCCATCACAAATCCACAAGCTCATCAACAAATTTTACAATACGCTACAAGTGCAACAGAATTATTTACCATGTGCTTAGATAATAGAAGAGAAGAATTCACTGAAAGAATTATGAAGGCTAAAGAATACGTTTTCAGTTCTCACAAAGGTAAATTACTATTAGATGATTCCATCTTGGAAAAATATTCATTATCAAAAATCAGTTGTAACGTAAATGATGCAACTAAACTACCACCGAATTCACATTTATCATTATTGGCCATAGTTGATTCATGGTACCAATTAGGTATTAATCCATATGACCATATGATATGTTCCACACCATTATTTAGAATATTCCTTGGTGTATCAGAATACCTTTTCCTACATGAAAAATTATTAGAACAAACCATTACGGCTGCATTATATGACCAATCATTCAGGAAAGATGACTTAGAGTTTGTTATTGCCACTAGAGAATGGAGTTCCATTGTAACATTTGAAAATTTTGATCAATATGAACGTAAATTTAATTCTATTCAAGATTTTTTCAAACCCATGTTCTCTGAGGCAAATGTGGTCGGTAATGAAATGATAAAAACTATTTTAAAACATGCTAAATGAATGAATCAACAATCATGGCATTCTTTACCACATTCAAACATTTGCTCTTAATGATTAATTTAATTAAAAATATTCTTGATAGATTTAAAATATATAAGATGATAATAGATATTATTTATATACATGAAAAGAAGATATTTTTTAATGCCCGATTAATATTTCTTTCAAGAAGGTAATGATGAATTTTAGTGCCATTAAGTAATAATTTGACTGTATTTACAATTTTTTTCAGATAAATGAATGAAAAAAATTTCTATGGATTTAATGCAAAATTAAATAAAAAAATGTCCCTGTTGCTACAAATATACGATAATGCAACATAATATACAGATGTGCTTGTTTTGAAGTTTTTCCTTTCTTCCTATGGTTTCTTTCTCTTTTGGTATGATTCTCTCTTTGATGGAATTACACTATCAAATTAGAATTTTTCTTTCTCTTCTTCGGTCTCTCGTTATCGTCAGTCTGGGATTCATCCTCACTAAGTTTCGATGAGAAATTTACCCCTTCTTGAGAATTCATAGAATCGCATAACTTAGTATGCGATCTTTTCCAATAATTTACACTTTCAAAGCATTGTTCATCACTATTATAATGATTCTTATTGGCGGTATTGTCCTGAAATGACAAGTTGGTAAACTTGTTTAAAGGAACAACATGAAATGGACTATTTAATCTCTTCGATAAATTCTTGGCTCGTTCATAATCACCTGGCATTAAATAACCAATTAATTCTGGAAAAAGAACCTTGAAATCCTTACACATTATTCTATTCCAAGCTTTTAATAGATGACTCAATCTTTTGATGTTGCTATGGTTACTACCATTAATATCATATTGATATTGGTTAAAATTATTTGTATTAAACAGTAAATCCCAGATTTTCAATATAAATTGATTAAATCCATTTCTAGCCAATTCATTTGACAAATAAGACATATTAATATTCTTATTGAAGGGGAAAAAATCACTGGGTGTCAAACAACGTAGTAAAATTGAGTTATTGTGAATATACGTAACAAAATATAGTTCAAATCCAAAATGAGGTTCAAATAATAAAAAATGCCAAACATGCAGATTTGTTTCGTGTGGTTTCAAGACGTATTTCCTTTTGCAATCGGTTGCATTTAAACGTGTAATTTGCTTCCAGTCTCTTAGTAGTTTCTTAGTCAACGAATAATCCATTTAAGGAGGTCTTGATGGGATTCAAAATACTTCAAGTCAATATTTTGTAATGCGACTATCGCAATTATTTTAAAGAAAAAAAAAATATTTTTAAAATGATTAGTTTTCCAAATCACATGAAGCTTTTTGACTCATTATGAGAAGCTTATCGCCGTCATTAGTAATTCGTGCAACAAAATAGGGACATGAAATTGTCACCATCGTGTACTAAAACTAGCTAGCCTTTTCAAGGGTTTGATGATAGGAAAAAAATTCCATTTCAAACAGGGCGGCGCGTTTTATTGACGTTACTTGGGCATCAACTGAAAATTACTCTGTATTGTTTACAAGATAGTTGGAGAGTTTAATCTCAGTACAACTAGGTGTGTGCCTTAAAGAAATTTTTTCAGTAAAATAATAGAGGGTTTGCAGTAGTCGCTTGCAGTTTTACGAGAAACCAATCAAATAATCCACAAACTCATCGATTTTATCACTCCAATTAACCTTGAGTTGGATTACTGTCTGATGCATTGCTTGATGTAATTATTGAGAAGGTGACAAATCGATGCACCTAAGATTATCAAATCAATATACTTTTTGTTACGCTTGGGCCTTAGTAATAGGTTTTAACGATTTTTATGATCTGATCTAGTTAAATCTAACCTTTGACTAGTAATATTTATTTACTTCTAAGACTACGTGACGCTTAAAGACTGATTATATAAACTATATAAAAAGTGCGAACAAATTTCAAACCTCAATGGATCGATGATCTCTTTTTATATCAAACTCATAACTTTCCTTTGTATCTCTCAGTATATCAGTTTACTCAATCTTAACGTAAGCATGTTCACTTAAATTACATAAACATTCACCACTCGTAACATTTTTTTAACGCCTGGGGAATATTTATGAAAATATCATTACTAATCCATCTATTTGAAAATGTCAACACATCACATAATTACTTTTCAGATCATTGCGACAACAGTAATGACAGCCGTTCTAAGCAGAACGTTAGTATCTGAAAATGAAAAGTCTACAAATGCAAGCTTGAGACTGACTTTGTTTTAAAAAGTTTCCACTTTAAACTGATTTACTTTGTTTGATCTTGAACACATGTGATGTTTTGTTAGTTGATATCGATAATATTAGCGATTCTGAGGATTGCGCCCTACGATAGTGGATTGATAAATGTATGCAATTGTGAGTATGAAACAATATGATACAGAATCGAATGCGATCAAAACCAGGTTACCTATAATAGTCACATGCCTTCCAGGTAAAATAAAAGCATTTAAGGTCGAGTTTAACTCAAATTCTAAAATTGGCAAACTATTTGGTCAAGGTTGTTCAAGATTAGCAAGTCGTGATAGATTTGTCGAGAAACTATAGTTGATATATCATTCCCCGTACAACAAAACATGTGGGAAAGACCAGACAGCGATGAAACTCAAGTCCAAAACAAATTCATCAAGATGATCAAAATGAGCAGCAGCAACAAACGGTGATAGACACCGTCAACCTTCTTAGCACAAGAAACTGCCATGCCACAGACGCTGTTCCGTAATGTCGTTAGTCATCATTACTAAGCACGGAACTGCGTGTGTTTTCACTGTGGAGTTTCCGTCGGAAACACGGGTAGACCTTCCTGTTAGGGCTAAAATGCTCCGTCTCCATTTTTCTTCGAAGCCAAAATGGCACCAGTTTTGAATTTTCCAAGCATTTTCGAACTTTATTTTGCGGTCTGACAAAGCATTGGGAAGATCGACACATTGTACGACTCAGAAGATCGGCCCAACATGATTTGATATATAATGGGTGCTTTCGTTTTACTTGTTACACTTCGAACTTCTGTCCACTCGCCGATAGTAATCAACCAGAATAGACATCCAGAATGCCATTCAATTCAAACTTCAAACCAGTTGCTCTTAAAGATACTGAATTATTCAAACCAATTAAAGTTGGTAACATGAATCTAACTCAACGAGTTACCATGGCACCGCTAACAAGAATGAGGGCTTTATATCCTAACAATGTCCCAAATACTGATTTGGCAGTCGAATATTATGACCAACGTTCAAAAGCTGAAAGTACTTTGATTATCACTGAAGCTTCTTTCATCTCGAAACAAGCTGGTGGGTATGATAATGCACCAGGTGTTTACTCTGCCGAACAAATGGAAAAATGGGGGCAAATATTTGCCAAGATCCATGAAAATAAGTCTTTTGTATTCGTCCAATTATGGAATTTAGGTAGACAAGCTTTCCCAGACTGTATGGCCAGAGATGGTCTACGTTATGATTCTGCATCTGATAACGTTTTCATGGATGATGAAAGAAAGGAAACCTGTGAAAAACTGGGCATACAACAACATGGTATTACTAAGGATGAAATCAAGCAGTATATCAAAGATTATGTTTGTGCAACCAAGAACTGTATTGAAGCTGGTGCTGATGGGGTTGAAATCCATAGTGCTAATTCTTACTTACTAAACCAGTTCTTAGATGCCACTTCCAATAAAAGAACTGATGAATATGGTCCACAATCTTTTGAAAATAGAGCTCGTTTCACTTTAGAAGTTGTTGACGCATTGATTGATGCAGTTGGAGCTGAAAAAGTTGCTATAAGATTGTCACCATTTGGCAAATATGGTTCGATGGCTGGTACTGATGACCCTGAACTTTACCAATTATATTCATACGTTTTAGATGAATTAGAGAAAAGAGCTCAAGCTGGTAACCGCTTAGCATATGTTCATGTCATTGAACCACGAGTTACTGACTCAGGTCAAGATATCGATATTGCCGTTGATAATGAAAATTCTAATGACTTTGTTTACGATCACTGGAAAGGCCCGGTAATTAGAGCCGGTAATTTTGCTATACATCCAGAGTTAGTCAAGGACGTTCTTAACGAAAGAACTTTAATTGCTTATGGTAGATACTTTATTTCTAATCCAGATCTCGTTAAAAGGTTGCGCGATGGTTTACCATTAAATACTTACCATAGGCCAACCTTTTATGCTGCTACTGCTGAAGGTTATCTTGATTATCCAACTTATGATCAAGCGATTGCATTAGGTTGCAAATAAGTAAACTACCAGAAATTTCTAAAATGATTAAATACTCCTACTGGCTTGATAGAAGAGTTGTAGGATTTTTACTATATACAAGTGTGTATGAATCCAAGCGTATTTCACTCGCATATATAAACCAAGACTTCAATTAAAATGGTTCTGAAGAGACGACACTTCTTATTGTTCTTATCGAGTTATAACTGAATTGACTTTACTAAAACGAATATATTTTCAATAATTACCAATTTATTCTACATGACAGCTATCAAAAATGGATTTGAATGTTGGAGGTTACAGGTTTTTATTAGACAAGTTAAGATCTTGCTTCTTTCGTTGTGAAATATAAGTAATAAAATCTGCATCTCTTTATTTCGAATAACTCCAAACATCTCAAAAATCATGAAGACAGAAATTATTACTATTTACGAGGCAGCAGCTAGTTATAAGCAAAAACTATCGTCCTATTCACTCCATTACAAATAAGCTTATGAGTATAGTATATAACTCCTAAACGTAAGAATATTTTTAAGGATACCCATCAGAATTAAAAAAATAAGAGATAGTGTGGTATTTATTGAGATTTAACATTTTAAATTCAAAATTATAAAGAAAAATAAAGGAAACAAGAAAACAAAGTAAAGCATACCGCTCAAAATGAAAATAAATTTTCAAGTTTCATGTGGCTTCAATACGCCTACTTCTGAAAAGTGAAGAAGTTGAATAGAGCTTTTGATTTTCACTTTCAAAGATTAGAAAGAAAAAATTACTATGCCAGCTGACCAAATTGATTGAACATAAATAAGGATAATATTTTTTCTAATGTTACGAACGGTAAATATTAAGTATTTGAGTGAACATGTTTAAATTAGATTGAGGCTATTATGGCTTACCTGGTTGATCTATGATTTTTACTTTGTTACCAGCTGGTATGAGTAAATTAGTAAATGTTGAAGTGCTGCAATGCATAACCGTTTGTATTCGATCTCATGAGGCAGAGCATTATGTGTAGAGCAGTTACCTGTATTTTAAAAAAGATTAGTAGTGAAATATCCTGAGATGACAGCAGAGTTTTATGATTAGTGCTGAGAAGTCTCTTGGACTTTGTCGACGAGAGAGTGATCAATTTAGTTTTGCGATTAATGTTAAAAAGTTAGCCCCTTATCGGAGGTAATGAACCAAAAGGAGATGAGAAGATTTTAGAAGAGTGTATGAGTAAATTGTTATGGTGAGAGATTGAATGAATGAGTTATGAAATTGATATAAAAGAGATCACCTATCCAGTTGAGCTTTGAAATTTGTTTGTACGTTTAATATATTTTTATTAAGCCAGTCTTAAAGTCTCACAGAGTCTTAAAAATAAAGAAGTATCACTAGTAAAGGTTAGATTTTGCTCTATTAGATAATAATAGTCCTTAAAACATATTAAAATAAACCGGATGGTAATATCTTGTTACTATTGGGACTTTTGCTAATATGTTTTAACAGTTAATATAATCTGATCTAGTTAAATTGGATCTTTAACTAGTAATAATTCTTTTTAAGCTGTCTGAGCTCTCTGAAGTCTCTGAACTCTGGTTATATAAAACTATATAAAACGTGCAAACAAATTTCACCTGGATAGATGATCCCTTTTATATCAATTTCATAACTCATTCATTCAATCTCTCACTATAACAATTTACTCATGCACTCTTCTAAAATCTTCTCATCTCTTATCGGGGTCATTACGTCCGATAAGGCTTCATTTTATCAATCACAAAACTCTGCTGATCACTCTGCGGTAGTTAACATCTGAGAGGCTTTCTCAACACTAAACACTAAACTCTAATATCCTCTCACAGGTTCATTACGTCCGTGAGGCAATCACAATACCAATCATAAAACTCTTATCACATTCTTTATCAAACTCTTATCACATTCTTTTTCGAAACTCAACAATCTTTCTTTACAGTGAAAACGCATTAACTCTAAACAGTCATCAATCATACATTCGAGGAAGGTAACATAGGTACTATCGAACCATCCCGAATGATTGTTATGAAACAAGCACTCAACCAACAATTCAATTTCCAAATGTGAACTTATCTTGCTGACAGAGTCAACACATAAGTTCCCTTCGTTTTCGTTCACAACTATCTTATTCTTATTCTCATAATACTTTCTTGGTATTCCAAATAATAGCTCTGAAATCATCTAACAAATAAAATGGGAGTTCAAACCAAAAATACCAAATGATCAACACCAATTAATAAACTTGATCCTACATCTCCTAAACACAGAAAGAATCATTCACCACGTTCGGAGTACCTGCACGTTAACTCATCTAATTACTTTGTCATCTTGATCATCTTCATTCATCTTAAAATAAAACTAACTAATATACACAAAATATAAATCTTGCCCCATGGGATCGCATACAAACGGCTATTCTTTTCGTTACTTAATATTTACTATTTCAATTCAATCATATCATCTGGTCATAATAAAAATCACATAGATTAACCAGGTAAACTCTAACAACCTCAATCCTAACGTATACAACTTCACTAAAATCACTTAAATATTTACTGTTCGTAACAATCTTTTGTTGTAGAACATTAAACATCCAACATACATTTTCCATAAAAGAACTTAATAGAAGTTGCTAGAACAGTCTATGACTGACTAATAAAGAATGTAACTTATCATTGATGAATAAGAAATGATAGTGTTCCAAAAGTCTAGAATGTTCGATCTTAGTAATTCTTCAGTTACAAAGCTGTTTCGAATTAATATAAAAGCTGCAATTATTTAGTTAATCAATTTATATAATTTGTCTCTTTTGGGAAAAAAGGACAAGAAGTATTATATATATTTTAAACCTGATTCTGATATAAGAGATCTTATTAGTTCAAAGATCCGTCTGAATAAGTTATTTCCTAAGATATTCCTGATTTGCGCTTCCACTGCTAGATTACGCTATACAACATCTTTTAATGGCTAGCGCCGTGGCGCAGTGGAAGCGCGCAGGGCTCATAACCCTGATGTCCTCGGATCGAAACCGAGCGGCGCTATATTCTTAATTTGTTTTTTGACCTTAGGATCTTGGTGAATGCTGTCTCATCACCAGGAATTTCATGTAACTTTTAATCAATATCCTTACCGAAAAGTGTTTAATAGACATTCATAATCTACTTTAGTATTGACTTATTGCCATTAGTAAATATTTGAAAATGAACTACATATAAAGTGCTGCATTTCCGTAAAATGAGCTACCTGAGTAATAAAATACATATGCTGGGGGAAAAAGCCTAGACGGAAGTGGTCATAGGATAACTAACTTTGGTTGACAGCTATTGCTACAAGACAAACACGCTTCTATATTTCTTCCTATGGAATGAGTTCTAGATTATAGTCTTTCTATAATGTTGATATGTTACTTTTCAGTCCGTGCAAATACTGCAGTTGCAAAAATAAAAGTATTCATACTAAACAGATTAGCCTAATAAAGTATCTTGAACAACCAAAGACTGCATAAGAGTGTTCACAACTTGGCCTTTCAATTGCAGCTTTCTTTTCATTGCTTAATTGCAGCTCTCCTGCTGCAATCAATTATCTGAAGGCAGAAAGACTTTCATCGTAAGAAAATGAGAAAGAAAAGGACCATGCCATTATCTTCGAACCATGCGCGTCAAAAGTAAATTAATATCGCAAACTTGCCGTTTCCAACTGTTGTCAGGAAAGAATTAACAAAGTAAACTGAGAAAATTGTCATTGGATTAATTCTTTTTTTTATATTTTGACATTTTTATTTCCTGAAGTAAACTGAATAGCAAATACAGTGATTGAAAAGAGTCAACCTTTTACAACAAAGCCCATGTCCAATGAATGTATATACAATTGATGAGAAATATAATGATTTGAACTACCATCCCTTCAAAAATGAGAATTCAATGCTCAGTAATAAAGTAACGGACAAAGCCAAGTACAACAATAAACAAACCGATTCAAACAAAAAAATTTATGCAGATGGACCATATGAAACTGAAAATGATGAAAACGATGGATTTGATGATAAGGGTAAGCTAAATCTTTTAATTGAAAAGAAAACACCAAAAAAGGTTTCAGTTAAAGCTGCTGAAATAGATCGATGGGAAATTTGGGAAAAAATAATCAAATCTTTAGACGGTAAAGATAAATTATCCAAAATAGTAAAGTACTCAATTGACTTCACTATTTTCGTTTTGCAAAGTCTTATTAATAATAATAAATTATCATTTTTCTCTCTCACAAGAAAGCTGTCATCATATCAAATATTATCTAAGATATTAAACTTTATGGTAAAGAAAGGAAATTTACTGAACCTGACTTCTGTTTTCCAACATTTCATCAAGATACTTTTGACAAAGCTAAGGGCAGTTTCTTATCAAATTGGTACCTATAGATATATTCTTAGATTTGGTAATAGTCCATTTGTCATATATAAATTAATGAAATCCTTGAGAACTAGAGAAGTTCAAGCAAATACGTTGGCTAGTGATGATGCTATTGAACAAACCAACACTAACTTGCCTTCCATCAATAACGCTACCTTCAGGAATGCCTTAGAATTATATTTTACTGTCTGTGATGAATTAATGTTACTTTACCGATTTGGTATTTGGTCTAATGTTAAATTATTTGAGATGATAAGTAAACACGAAGTCTATGCATGGCAATTTGATATCTTCCTTAACTTGAATGAACATTTTAGAAATTGGCAAAAACTGAACAATGAAATTTTAGAGAAACAAATCGAATGGAAAATAATACAAAGAACAACTCCAGATCTATCAAATAATGAATATCATGTACTAGATCTAGAAATTTCTAATTTACAAAGAAGCAAGCTCTTTACAAATTTGGATATAACCAGATTAACATGTGATTTGATGGCAAATTCTACAGATTTTTTCAATTTCAATGTCTCACAGGGCACCTACTCACTGCTGTCATTGTCATCTGCTACACTTGCCATGATAAAGATATGGTTAAAAAATAAGCAAGAATTAATAGACATGCAAAAAAAATAAATCAACTTACCACTCAATAATATTCATGAAAATAAAAAAATACGTATTAAGCATGTATATTTTTTACCTGTTTATAATTACATATAAACGTATAAAATAATTACTGCACTATCTGATGTTCTAGTTCATTTTTTTCGTATAGGTCCAATCTACAAATACCCTTGAAATAAAATAGATTTTCTAGCTCAAAATTCTTAAACCAGATTCATTCCCGGTTGACCCTTTCGAAGTTGATCGCTGAGGTCCAGCTGCTTCTTGGTTTTGCCGTGATTCTTTTCTATTTAGTAGTATAAAGCACTGTTCAAATAGATGAGTGTGTTCAATCAAACTGACATTCTGTATTGTTAACTACCAGATGTTTTCGTATTTTTCTAAATATCGAATCAATTTTTTTGACGCGTAAAACTTCAAATGTAAACATCAAATAGATAGATTTATAGGTAAGCAAATGGACATCGCTTCAATCACAGTTACTCCTTCAAACCAGGAAAATCAACTGACCTCGTCACCATCTATCAACTTCTCTGCTCAGAAAAAGCATGCCAGCTCGATTGTGCCTGTTGCGTTAGAAGAAGAAGATATGAATTTTTCTATTGAGGTCGGCAGAACTAATGAATCCCAAAATACTGAAGCAGATAACACTGTGAACAGAAGTCTTAGCAAACAAATTGGTGATGTCAGTAAGCACGAGAAGGAGGAAAATTTGAGCATTTTAGATATTAATAATAATTTGCCCCAATCTGTAACTAAGCTAGAACGACCTACACAGAACAACGAAATTGAAAATATCAATAAACGCACCAAATCAGATTCAGTTACACAATCCCCCTTTCATAAAAAAATAAAATTAGAACCTTTAACAAATTTAAATCAAAATCTGAGTAAACTGGAAGCAGATGCAAATATCAGTACTATAAATAATTATAAAGAAAACAACCAATTTTCGAATTTTGATGATGATAAGGATGTTATTATTAGAAATAAGCCAGTGCCTTCCCCATTTGCCCATGAAGGAACTTCAAATGATAATACTAAGACCAATATCACGACTAATGAAAATTCCAAAATTGATGAAACTCTTGAGGAGAATATTGAAGAAAACATTCGTACAACAATAAATGAAAGCATTAGCGAGGTAATCGTTACAGATGACGAAAAACCCATTTCCTTTGATAATTCGACCAAGTTGACACCAATTGCTCATCAAGTATTATCTGATTTCGATCACGATGATGATTTAACTAACATTAAAAGTACTGATGATATTGTTTACATTAACACCGTGGGGAAAAGGAACGATGAATTAAATATCCAAGTTTTTGAATTGAATCAACGTCTAAATCACTTACTTAATGATTATGATAAGTTAAAGTTGGAGACTAAGCAATTTGACGTGAAAATGACTTTATTACAAGATGAAAATGTCACATTAAAAGAAACTATAACTAATGATAAGGAAAAGTTTGAAAGTTTGAAAAACAAAAACAATGAATATCAACAAAAAGTTGAACATATTCAAAATGAACTATCTCTTTCACACTCAAATCAAACTCTATTGAAAGAAAAATACGATAAAATATATAATGAAAATTTGAATTATCAAGATACTGAGAAAGTCATCAAAGATGAGGTTGCAACTTTGCAAAAATCATTAGAAGAAAGTGCTAACATGTTAGAGGAATTGCATGAAAATGAACGTCAATTGAAACTGAAAATTGATGAAATTACAGCGACTAACCAGAAGTTAATTACTGAAAAAAATGATATTTTGAAAGAATCTAAACGGTTAATAAATGAGTTTGAGATCAAAGATAGCGAAATATCTAACCTGGAAGCGAAAATTAAAGAGTTGATTGAAGCTGATAAGGACCACTCCAAAAATTTAATTGATCAAGTTGCAAGTTTAACTAGCGATAAATTATCTTTGGAAGAGCAATTGAGAAAACTTCAAAATAATTATAAATCTGAGAAGTTGAAATTAGAAGAAAATCTCGCGGAGAAGGACCAAATCATTGAAGAAATGAAAACTAGACTCAAAACACTGGAAGCTGAAAATGTTGAACTACAAGAAAAACTAACATTAAAAGGCAAAGAAATCGATGATCTAAATGAAAATTTCCATAACGTAAATGACAATGCTACAATTCGTACTGCTGAAGTGAATGAATTGACTAGCGAAATTAACAAATTAAGGGAAAATGGTTCATATCAGGAAGCGAATATTAATAACTTAGAGGAACAACTTCAAGAATGGAAAAATAAGTACGAAGATCAAATAAAAATACAACAAGAGCTGAATATTGAGTTGGAGTCATTGAAGGAGCACCAGGCACACGGTCAAAATACCGACGGTGTCCAAATCAGTGTAGAATCAAAAATGGCTGATCAATTAAAACAGGAAAATGAAAATTTGCATAAAAGAATTGAAGAATTAGAAAAAATGATAGCAAATACTGCTACCACTAAAGATGGGCAAGAAAATAGTCGTTACGATTTAAATGATGCCAAAATTTCAGAAGAAAATGAAAAAACCATAACCTTGTTACAAAAACAAATAAGTGGATACAAACATAAATTGGAACAAAGAGAAAATGATACCACAAAAAGACTGAAAAAATTATCAGAGGATTTATATGTTCAATATTCATCGAAACATGAACAAAAAGTAAAATTATTGAGACAAAATTATGAGAACAAATACAAATCACAGATAGAGCAGATCAGTAAGATTAATGAAAATTTAATAGCTGAAATAGAACAGTTGAATAAACAACTGAAACTAGAAAGAAAAGAAAAGCAAGAAGTGCTGAAATTACTAGACAAGGAATGATTTTACCTCTCTTGAAAAATACTGCAGTCAAAAAGCTCAACTAAAATTATATGATATATATAACTTTGCATTTAATAGATAAAAAATAATAAAAAATTGAAAAGAGTGAGGATATCGACTTGAATAAAAAAATTTCATTATTGAGTCGTATGTTTCCGCACAATGATTTTTTTTTGGCAGTATATAATATAAATAAATAAATAAATAAATAAATAAATAATCAAATGAATGAATGTAAACATATGGAAAACAAATACTAAAATGTATTAATAGACTTTATCAGAACTACTTCTTCTTCTATTGATGATATTTTCAATAAACGATTCACCTGCTTTATAGGAAGATCTGACTAAAGGACCTGATGCACAATATAAGAAACCTAATTCTAATGAGACTTTTTTCCAGTAATTAAATTTATCAGGGTGAACATATTCTACAACTTTCATATGCCTTTTTGTTGGTCTCATATATTGACCAAAAGTTACCACATCACAATTGATTTCTCTGAGATCTTTTAAGGTTTGCAAAATCTGATCATCTTTTTCACCGAATCCAAGCATGATTGATGATTTGGTTATTAAAGATGGAACAGTTTCCTTGGCTCTTTTCAAAACAGCTAAAGATTGTCTATAAGTTGCTCTTCTATCTCTCACATGAGGTGTTAGGTCTTCAACTGTTTCTAAATTATGAGCATAAACATCTAATCCACTTTTAGCCATAACATCAACCATTTCCATGTCACCTGCAAAATCACCTGTCAATGCTTCAACTAAAATTTTGTTATTCGATTTATCTTTAATCTTTTGAACAGTTTTAGCTAAATGATGAGCACCACCATCAATTAAATCATCTCTATCGACAGTTGTTAATACCACATAACCTAACCCCCACTTATTTATTGCTTCAGCTGTATTTTCAGGTTCCATTGGATCAGGTTTTGCAGGATATCTATTTGTCTTAACGGAACAAAATCTACAACCTCTAGTGCAAGTATCACCTAAAAGCATAATTGTAGCTGTTGCAGTGGATCTTTTCTTATTGTTCTCCTTATCATGGGATATACCACTCCAACATTCACCAATATTAGGACATTTAGCCTCTTGACAAACAGTAGATAATTTTAAATTCTTTACGTCATCTTGTAATTTGGCGTAATTTTTACCCTTAGGAATAGGCACTTTCAACCAAGGTGGTAACTTATCAATTTCGTTATTTTGTCTAGCTCTCTCTAGCGGATCATAAGTGAAATTTGTTGCTGTACCATTTAAGAAATCACTAAAATTAGGGCCTAAATTCAAAGAATCTCTAAATTGTGTTATTCTCCTTTTAGATGTTTTCTTATTAGTTGATACAATAGTTGTCTCGATAGTGTTAGTGGTCGGTGTAGAATTGGTCAAATTGGAGTCGAGCTTTTTTTGTGTGGAAGATTGAATTGCAACAGAATTCGTAACGTTGAGATATCGTTTCCCACTACGTAAGAGAGTACAGTTGGTGAAGTTTCTTGTAACATTTGTAACTGAGCAGAACTTCATTATGATATAACTTGACTGAATCGTTCAGAAGCTTCTTGCAGTACAACTTTTACAAACTAAAATGAAGAAATTACAGTCTCGTGGTATTGACTGTGAAATCAGCTTAGAGAATAGAAAATGAATGGAACGGAACCTCAGATTTTGAAGACGCAACTGAACAATTGATGGAAATATGTTGAAGCTTTTGGGGAATACCGATAGTGCAGATTAATATAGGCTCACCGTGATATTATATGAGCTAATGATGAGTCCCATAAGGTAGGTTCTTTTAAGCTGGAGGAGTCACAGGGTCCGAGTCCCTGCAAAGAGGAAGTCAAGGTCACGTGAAAAGCCACGTGACTCCTATTTGCTTTATTAACTCACGTGACTGCAAGAATGGACGGAGCAATTCAGTGCTGTGATAAAGTTGTGATAAACCCTCAATAATTATTTGCACATCCAGTAGAAACTTATTTGCCTACATATTAAATTATACTTTCGTCGTCGTTGTCGTCATGCCCTGCTCCCTCATTTTCCCATGAAACATTTGCGTTTGTGTTGGCGGCAATTTCCCAAAATGGAATTTGTGACGCGCCAGAGATTAATTTTATCACGTGTATTTTGAAGCATGCAACAGCACGTGATATTTAAAATTTAAGCACTGACAATTGGGGCTTGAATTCATCGATCCATTTACGAAGACGAGCCATATAATATGTACCCGGGTAGAGGTAAATACACTTATAATAATGTACAAAAAAACTATCAAAGACCTCCTGTAGGACCACCAAGTGGATTTGGAGGTAACTATCCACCAAATAATGACTACGCTTCAAATCAGAATACGTACAACAATGACAATGGTTATAACAACAATAACTACAGCAATAATAATAGTTACAATAGGCCACCCATACCCGCGCCACCACCACAGTATGATGATGAATATAATCAAAACTATAATTCCTATCCGCACCCTCAACAAAACTATGTTGATAGTGGATTTACTGGAAGAAGAGATAGACCACCAGCTGCGCTGCCTGGAGAAACTTTCCAACCTTCTTACACTAATGCACCAAATGAATACCAGCACCCACAACAATTACAGGTGCCACCGCCTTGGGAACAACAATTTAATTCAAATATGAGTCAAACTTTTAATTATTCCCAATGTAGTGGTAGAAGGAAGGCATTGATTATCGGTATTAATTATATTGGTTCAAAAAATCAATTGAGAGGTTGTATTAATGATGCTAACAATATTTTCACTTTCTTAACTCAAAATTACGGTTATGCAAGAGATGATATTGTTATGTTAACTGATGATCAACATGAAATGGTTCGGGTACCAACAAAACAAAATATGATTAGAGCTATGCAATGGTTAGTGAAAGGCGCTCAACCAAATGATTCTTTGTTTTTCCATTACTCCGGTCATGGTGGGCTAACTAAAGATTTAGATGGTGATGAAGAAAGTGGTATGGATTCAGTTATCTACCCTGTTGATTTTGAAGTCAATGGTTCCATTATTGACGATGATATGCACGCAATTATGGTTAAACCGTTACCTCAAGGTTGTAGATTAACTGCTCTATTTGATTCTTGTCATTCTGGCTCAGCTTTAGATTTGCCATACACTTATTCCACTAAAGGTATAATCAAAGAACCAAATGCTTGGAAAGATGTGGGTCAAGAAGGTTTACAGGCAGTAATGGGCTATGCTATGGGCAATAGACAAGCTTTAATTTCATCGCTGACTGATATGGCAGGTTTAATGAAGAATTCAATGAATAGTAATGGTAGTAATGAGAATAGAGAAAGGATTAGACAAACAAAATTTTCACCAGCTGATGTTATAATGTTTTCTGGTTCGAAAGATAATCAAACTTCTGCAGATGCCGTTGAAGATGGTAAAAATATAGGTGCAATGTCATGGTCATTCATAAAAGTTTTAACTTCACAACCACAACAGTCTTATTTATCACTTTTACAAAATATGAGACAAGAATTATCAACAAAATATTCACAAAAGCCACAGTTATCAGCATCACATCCAATTGACGTTAATTTACAATTCATCTTTTAGTCCAAGAAAGTAATTGACATACTTAATATATAACTTACATAATAAGTGTAAGAGTTTTTGAAACCGCAATATCACCTTATCAAAACACACAACATCGGAGAAAAATAAGCCAATTTTAGTTTGCTTTTGGATAAGAGCTTCGAGTACATGAAAAAGAATATTCTCATTCTTGTCTGACAGAGAGGCCAATGTAGCTTTGTCAAAGAAGTGAAAAAGATGCAAACATTTTGATGGTGTAGCAGTTTAATGACTTCTAACTGTATGATACCATTAAATTTCAAGTACAAGGGAAAATTAAGCACTATTGAAAGAACTGATCTTAACGTAAACGAAATGGCTTTCCTGTTAAAGCAAATAACAGGTATATGGTTTATATAAGTGACAATATTACTTTTTTATAGTATTCAAGGCTGAGTTTTAACTTTTCAAAACAACAAGAGTAAAGAGAATAACCTACTTCTATGTATTTTTCTTTCAAGATTTGCCAATGATCTTGTGAAACCAGTTTTTTATTATCGATTGTAGATGATTTGATTTTTCACTTTAAAGAAATAAAATAATAGGATTAAAAAAATAGCTCCTATTGCACAAGATGAATAGTACAGACGGACTTGTGTGTAATTTGCTATTAGCTTTTTAATGTGTTTGAAATATGACAATATTACTCTGTTGTGCCTAATACAATTGCCGCAGATGAAAAATGGATAAATATGTAAATTAAAACACGAAACACTGTGGAACTTTCAAACTAAAGAAGAAGGCAACAGCATTCAAAATACCTCTTTTTAAAGTGAATGAAGCCAAGTTTGTAAATAAAACTTCCTAAAGCTTGTATTGATTATTTCACTAAATTGATACTATCAAGTGTCAACCATATATTTCATGATTTGTTTTATAAAGAGATGTTTTTAGTAACCCAATTTTATGAAAGATTCGCGATGACTTTGGAACACGAAAATATTTTCATTTATTATATATTACTTTTATATAGACATTTGATAAAAGAAGTTCCATTTATAATTCTAATATGAGTAAACTCTACCAGGAAACTGGAGGTTTCAATAGTTTGGCACTCATTGTGAGTAATCATGATGACATTCTACATCTTTAGAGTAGATATCATTAAGTTTTCTGAACACTTTTTAGTGGAAGCTACCAGATCCCTGGTTGAGTTTACTCATATTAGAATTATAAATAGAACTTATTGTCTTAAAGTGTATATAAAATGTAATATATAAAAGACGAAAATATTTTTCATTTTTCCAAGTCATCGCGGATTTTTCACAAAATCCGGTTAACAGAAAAATATATCTTTATAAAACAATTCATAAAAATTTAGCAGACACCGTTGCTCCATGAACTTGTTTGTTATTAAAATTAGAATTAGTAGAATTCATAATTTAGTGACCAATTTTAAAAGAAAAATATATTATATTTTTGTCTCTGGTTATA